>VYXD01004755.1:298982-310874 GCA_013397195.1 Hylia prasina | reverse complement strand
AATATAAATATAATAAATATAAATTTATTAAGTGCATCCCCTTTTTGAAAAGGAGGAATTGTTTAATAAAGCAGCTGTTAAATGTTTTGCATTTTTTTCTAACAACTATTTCTACTACAGCTGCATCTGCTTTGGCGTTGTGACACATTTTACCACTCGATAAAGTACTGTACTAATAAACAAAGCACTTCTTTTTTTCCCCACATTCATTACATATGAGATTTAAATAATGCCTTTGGTTTTTTTCTGTAACTCATCCTCAGCCCCATTCCATTTCTTTAATTTGGTGTAATTCTCATGGGATTACTACAAGGAATATGCATAAAAGCTAGTGACTCTTTCTCACACCATAATCTTCTCAAGGCCCTTCCAACACACTCACTCTGAATTCTACAGAGAAGTCAATAATATTCTTCTGTGTTGTATGTTGTCTTTCCTTTCAGGAACTCAACACCTTTTGCTTTAAATGCTGTCAATGCGTAAGTATAAGGCCTGTCTTTAAAACCATTTCTGTATTTATTCACAGTGACCATCCACTTCCTAATGGGTGATTGCACAGAATATTTAGGAATGTATTTCATCTGGTACATTTAGTTGCCATGAAAGCAACGTAGCAGATGAAAGAAAAAAGAAAGGTAGCAGCGGCATAATACTACCTACAGCACACTGTGTATTATCATTAAGTGTCGGACAGAGCACCAATTGAGAATCACTGTTCTGCTCAACTATAAACACAGGTATTTATAGACCAGTAGATATATTTAGTGTCATAAACATCCCCCCTGGTCGGAAAAATCAGATTACATACACTGTTTAATATTAGGTGGCTGGTTTGTTTTCTTTTTCTTTTATTCTTTCTTAAATTACAAGGGTAATGAGGCATACAAAATGATTCTAAATGAATTTAAGAAAGGATGTAAGACTTACTTTATTGGAAGGTTATTGATTTTCAACAGGAATCTAACTATGTCACATACTAATAAGACCATTACATGTTTTGTATCAGAACAAGAAGGTAAGCAAATTTCAGACTTGTATGACTCACAGATATAGAAAATATACGTGTATCTCCAAATGCTGTATCTAAAAATGTGAAGACATACACTATAGGTAACTCACGGCATTTCCAGCATGAAGATATCCTTGCACAGACACAAGCTCCTCTTGCAGCTTTAGTATAACTACACCAGCTTTAAGGCCAGGGTCACCACAAAAAGTCAACACCGGGTCCAAGCAAAAATGATGTAGAAATCTGAATTCAGTGATTTTAGGATCAGGACACAGAGAAAGAAGGAAAGATGACGANCATACACATTTCTCTAATTCCTCAATTCTCTCTTACTGTCTTTGTAACATAAGTCTGTTGCTACTATTTTTGCTCATTTTTTTTGTCTCAATATTTGTTTTTGTCTAAACAAGACAAAATCAAATCTCTCCCTTGTGGACTCCTACAAGGCTCAGTTCCGAGCCCTCTATCTTCTCTCCCAGGTCATCACATTAATACTGTGAACCTGAGGTCATCAGCCACCTATAATCCTAAGCACTACACCAACTCCAGTGATGCTTATTTTTAGATACTTTAACACCCACAAACATACCTCTTTCTCCTTTACCCCTGATTTTCATGTTCTGTGTTTCCTCTTGGCTTACAACACAGCAACCTGGTATGCGCCTAATGCAAGCCCCTCCTTCTTTACCCCTTCTTTGTGCTCTTTCTCAACTGATTCCGTATTTCATAATTTCAGTATCAGTGTGGTTTTTATCCTCTGCTTGCAAACTGCGTGCTGATTCCCAAAACACTCTCTGTATATAAAAATTCCTTTCGCCACGCAGCTGGAGTGTGCTTTTTTTCTCCAAAAACTTTGTGGACAACAGATTACTTAGAATCCCAGACCCAGCAATAGAAATTTTTGCAGATCTTGTCCCTTTTCAAAGATAGTTCCACCTGGAAGTCCAACCCTGTCCATTACCTGCTGTGACTGTTGTCTGAACTGTGGTCTTCCGGGCCACAGCAACTCCAGGCACTGGAGGTCAATCACTTCATTTCATCCCTTGCAAACCTGAGGTGGGAGAGCAGAGCCTTACAACCCCTCTGTACACATCTTCACCAAATTCCTCATCTTGATTTTCATCTGTCTTTAGTTCAACTATGTCTCTTCCTCCCCTAAAGCCAAGCTCTCCAGTCCTAGAGATGCACAGACTGTAATATATGCCCTAATGCACAGAATGGTATTCCTGTTCCTCATTCAAGAGTAAATTACAATAACAAGAATAAATTTCCTCCAAGATTAACCCCCTCTCTCTCCAAAGAATTTCTTGTAGAAACCTACAGCAATGCAATAAGAACATGGTATGCCACATTTTTTATGCTCTGATTGTCCACCAACAAACTACATTTAATACCCTGGCAGCTGTTCTCCTTGCATCTTCAGCAAAAGATGGTGGGGCTACTTGATAGACAAATAAAAATAGAAAAAAGCCAAACAAAATCCCAAATATATGCACAAGACATATACAATCAGCCCTTGTATGGAAAAAAAGACCTCTACACACTGTTCTTATTAATACTCGTGTCTATAAATAACTTGCACACACATTTTCATTCCTTTATGGCAAGACAATCCCAATGGAACTTAACAGCTATACAAAAAATGGGAGAAAATTTGTTTAGTGGGAAAACTCAAGATTTAACTTCACAGAGGTTAAAAAATCAATAATTTTGCTGAAATAAAAATGTACATATTAGTGATACACACAAAGTCTGGAATTAATTAATTAATTTGACATAGGTAACAGTATAGGCAGAATAGGCATCAGGGCTCAATCAACAGACATCAATCAGCATGGAGAAATTGCTCAGGGAATTCAAAATGAGTGGGATTCTTTCCTTCATTCCAACCTACAATGTTTCCTAACGTAGCTACTAAACCTTAATGTTTTACTTAAGTAATAGTCTACAGTAAGGTTATCATGTGCAACTTCATTTCATAGTATTATAAATAAAGTTCCTACAAACTGAAAAATGTGTCAGTCAAGACGTAGACTACCCAAAAATTTTAAATTATTAAAATTTTATTTTAATTTTAGATAAAAATTTAAGGATCTGTTAAAAAAGGCAACACACACACACACCAAAAATCCCTATAAACTATATAAATATTTATTGGTTTTGTCTATATTTTGTTGGAGACTATTCTTAAAAGACAAATTTAAATATGCAAAGAGTTTGCGTAATTCAAAATTTCTTCATACTGAATGCATGTAGGAAATAAATAAATATAAATATAAATATAAATATAAATATAAATATAAATATAAATATAAATANAACACCTTTTGCTTTAAATGCTGTCAATGCGTAAGTATAAGGCCTGTCTTTAAAACCATTTCTGTATTTATTCACAGTGACCATCCACTTCCTAATGGGTGATTGCACAGAATATTTAGGAATGTATTTCATCTGGTACATTTAGTTGCCATGAAAGCAACGTAGCAGATGAAAGAAAAAAGAAAGGTAGCAGCGGCATAATACTACCTACAGCACACTGTGTATTATCATTAAGTGTCGGACAGAGCACCAATTGAGAATCACTGTTCTGCTCAACTATAAACACAGGTATTTATAGACCAGTAGATATATTTAGTGTCATAAACATCCCCCCTGGTCGGAAAAATCAGATTACATACACTGTTTAATATTAGGTGGCTGGTTTGTTTTCTTTTTCTTTTATTCTTTCTTAAATTACAAGGGTAATGAGGCATACAAAATGATTCTAAATGAATTTAAGAAAGGATGTAAGACTTACTTTATTGGAAGGTTATTGATTTTCAACAGGAATCTAACTATGTCACATACTAATAAGACCATTACATGTTTTGTATCAGAACAAGAAGGTAAGCAAATTTCAGACTTGTATGACTCACAGATATAGAAAATATACGTGTATCTCCAAATGCTGTATCTAAAAATGTGAAGACATACACTATAGGTAACTCACGGCATTTCCAGCATGAAGATATCCTTGCACAGACACAAGCTCCTCTTGCAGCTTTAGTATAACTACACCAGCTCTAAGGCCAGGGTCACCACAAAAAGTCAACACCGGGTCCAAGCAAAAATGATGTAGAAATCTGAATTCAGTGATTTTAGGATCAGGACACAGAGAAAGAAGGAAAGATGACGATGTCTGTGGTCTTGGGCAAACTAATTCCAAACTGTAAATGGGAAAGCACAGCAGCTGAAATAAAGGAAGTCCTGCAAATAAGAACCACCAGCAAAACATAGATTTTTCTTAATATCTGAAAAAAATCTTTTGACTTATCAAGGATTACAGGACATGTTGAATTCTTTACCTAGCTAAGAGCAATTGAATATTTTTGATTTTCTAAGATTACAAGCTGCACTTGTGGCAAGCAGACGTATCCTCTGTGAGAATACACACAATCCATTTTCCAGATTTCTAAACCATGTTCCCCAAAGTTTCTGCCTGTCTGAGGTAGAGCAGAGCTCTTAAACTGAAAAATACAAATCTAATACCTTGACCTCCTTAAATTACCAGAAAAGGCAGGAAAAAAGGCTGTTTTCATAGGAACTTCCAAGAGCATGCTGCCTTTCTATGTTTGATAAGGAGTTAAGTTCTAAAAAGCGGCTTTCCTACAACTATTTGACTATGTCACTTTGTCCAGCTAATAAAATACTGACGTACCAAAAGAGTTTTTCCTTCATGACCTTCACTATATGGCTGAGGTTTAAAAAGCACTTTGTTTGCTTGGACTGCTCACAATGCTACTTTTGAAGAAAGCAAGAGCTCTGACCTACAAATTCAAAGCTATAAGATGCATAAGACCACTGACCATAAAGCGTTAAAAAGTTTGCTGCAGTCTCATAGATATTTTCTTCAGGCCATTCAAAGTCGTGCTTATTTTCTACCGGCCAAGGTTTTTGCAATTCATACATGTATCTTAATTTCAGGATAGTCCTTTATGCTCTCTGGAACCACAGAATCTTCGGAATTATCATGAATGTCTTTCATTTTCTGCCCTCTTTCAGCTTCAAATTCATCTTGGGAAATAAATTACTTGACCTACTAGATTAAAATACGATAAAAACGCCGCTATTAAATTCTGCACTAACAAACTCATGGTAAAATTTATGTTAACATTTGAATCCCTTTCTCATCCAGAGCATGAAAACTGCTTAACATTTCTTTGCCTTTGAAATATAAACCTATGAATTGAAAGTTTCCAAGTTTTGCTCCATTATGTAAAAGATCTCTATAGATCTTTATATATATCAGAAAGATTACATTAGTGGAGTTGCTTGTTCTTCTGTTTACCTCTAATCAACAACATATTAAACATGGGAAATGAGTTCTCCTCCATAAATTTCTGAGCAGGCAAATGCCCCTTCTGTTATATATCTACCTGTTGGATATTAAATACTTCTAATCCTTATTCTTGTATTCTTTTAAATTTAAACCTACATCTACACTACTGTAAAAACTTTCTACTTTTTCTATTTCCCACATCTACCAGTCAGCCTACTCTTTTTAGCAAGAAACTAAATTATGGATTTTGTTGACTGACTCTTCTTTTCAGCAGCGCCAGCACAGGCAGGCGCGCATGCAGACCTCAGCCGTGCAAGTTCAACATCCCCACACGTCTGCCTGTATTTGGCCATTCAAGCAACCATCTCCACTGGGGCCAAGCATATGTAGTAATGCTGCCACCTTTGTTATAGGGATGATCACCTTTAGGACAGGTGAGAGCTTAAGTGGAGAAGCAAGAGGGGATAATGCCTTACGCTGCCTTGGTTGTTTCGGCCAAGCCAGAAAAAGGAAGCAAAATGCATCAGCCTGCGCCAGGGAATTTGTACACTTTCTTCTCAGCTCTGAAATATGTGCATCTGAATGAAACCTGAAAAATCTGGCTAAAATGGACCTTAAATCAACCCAAAAGCTCAAACTAGTCTTCCATTCCCTGAAGTAAAGAATGCACCCACATTTTTAAATGTAGGTGGTAAAGTCCAAGGCACCGGGGCTTTGGTCCATACTACTTTGGTTTTACTCTGAATGCTAAATGACAATAGTTAAGGAGACACAGACCCTGTAAAGTAGTTTTAATTTAAGTTATTTTTCTCTTTATTCACTTTAAAAAAGCGATAATAAACAAAGAAACAAAATCCATTCACAGCCCTAACGTATTACACTGGCAACTACCTTAAGGAATTTTGCGTTTTTTTCAACTTAAACTTCTTCATGCTAGTTGTGAAGCTACTTTTTGCTCTTTTGGGGAAAGTCCAGAGGAAATTTCCCTTTATTTAATTTTAATTTTTATTTTTGTTTTTGAAGATAGTGTTTTGCTGTTGATATCATGATCTACTTTTCCATACAAGATTGCGTGTCAGAACCAAACCCTTAAAGGGACTAGTTTGTATTGCTGTAACTTATCTAGAAGAGTCTGAAATTAAGCATAACAAGATAAATCTCATAATAAACACGACTGCCTTTTTTTGCATTTTGCCCCCTTACTATCATAGTCAAAGCTAATCATATTCCTATGATCAAATGTAAAGTTTTACCTTAAACTTATGTCTGCCTAAGTTCTGGCACTTCAAAACTGAAGTAAATTAAAAAGCATTGTCCCTAAGTCTCCCTAAAACTCTAGTTAAAATTGCATGTTCAATATTTATATAGTTACTGAAGGTCAGATAGTCAGATAAAAAGAAGAAAAAAAAAGGTTTAAAGCAATATAGGGTAAGACACTCTAAATCACCAGAGACAAGAGGGTTGGAAGATGTTACAGACTCTTTAAAAATTTAAATATTTTGGAATTTCTTGGGATTTTGAGATTAAAGTCAGAAATATCACTGTTCTTTCAAAAGGCAAAAAAATAAGGATAATAGATACTATTATGTAGATAGTGCCTAGCACCAAAATCAGAACCAGCAGTAAAAGCTTTGCATTGCTTTCTACTTTGTAAGTAAAAAACCTACTTCCATTTTTGTGTGGACAAAAGAGGAAATATGAATCAAAGGGTAACTGTGCAGAAACCATATAAAACTCCCAATGCAGCAAATGTATGGGATCTCTATCCCACCCAATAGGGCCACTGCATGCCTACCAAACAATCCAGCAGAAAAGATTGTTTTCAAGTTGTTTAGCAGTTTGGAGAAGGCAGTAATACGCAGTTGAAGTATTTAACAATTTGGTGTACAAAATCATATCCATTTCCAAAATCAAAATTTTATCCTTGTAACAATCAACAGCAGGTACAAGCTATTAGGGTCTATTAGGGTCTGAGAGAGGAAAGGGATTGAGCATTAATGTGCAATCACAGCATGGTCTCTATCTCACCATCTCTTTTCTGTCTAGTGTCTCTAAGTAGTGTCTAGACCTTTACTGAAGCAGTTTTGTCAGCTAACTTAATGTCAGTCTCAATTTCCTTGTAAAAGAAATACATATTATCATCCTGAAGGCCATAAGACATTTTGGGGTATGATTCTGAAACAGGTGGTATCAATAACAATTATCTTTCTCATCACAGTCATGAATTTACAATGAAAATTGTTTGCTTGCAAACAAACTATAGCTGCTGTAGATGCAAAATGTACTCAAGACATATGATCAACTGGGTCACTGTAATCAGAAATCTTCAAGCATCTGGACCAGCTCTGAGACTATGAACTGGCCCCACTCAATGCTGACTGTTGATACATGTCAGCAGTTAGTGAAAATGTGTTTATTTAACAAAGAAAATGGGAAAATCAATCACCATAACTCTCTGCCAGCAACACTTATTTTGGTTAGCAAATAACTGGTGACATTGCTACTGTCTCCACCAAGTCCAACTCAGGCTGGTTTAGCCTAGCCATCTCAGACAAAAATTGCCCTCAAAAAGAGGATTCTCATTGCAGCATTCCCACAAATGCACCATCAGTTGCAAGCTGAGCTGTATTTGTCATTTCATGGAGTCTCTGTCCCCCTCTCCCACCTGAGCCGCATTCTGTTATTTAGGCAAGAAAAGATACACATCAAGAAATCCTTTTCCATCAGAGAGCTAAATATGAATAAAAACCCCAGAAGTCTAGAGACAAACTACATGTTAGAAATAGACAGTGGAAACAGTGCTGTTTGTATAGGTCTATTGCAGTTGGATTCCCAGATAAACAGGAGGCAAGGAAAATTCTCACAGCACCTTGTATACTGCTGACTGTAATGTATGTCCTTGTTGCCTGGATACCTCTAGTGAATTACTGAGCAAGGGTGCTAGTTTTTTTCCTTGATCAGTATTAAATAAAAAAACTCCCACCCTCCTGCTCTATAAGAGGCAGAGGATGCACATGGAAGCTTCCCTCGCCTATGCCAGCCAAATGCCAGAAAGAGACAAATCGAGCCTTGAGAATTTTAAATCTTGTGGGTTGCCATGCCACGTTATGAACTAGATCTCATACAATTCATCACCCAAGTTGCAGAAAAATAGTTCAAGAACTCAAAATAATGAATTCTGTCATTTCCAATAGAAGTGTGAAGGGAGAATTATGAATGAACCTTTTAAAAACACGTATGTGGAGGGAGATTGCCCTTCTACAAAATGAAAGCAGCAGGCTTCTATTTAAATGGCCCAATCCTGAAAGCGAGACCTTTCATTTTCAATTAACTTAAATTGACAATTGAGAAAGGTTTGAAAATGTTGTTGGAGCCTTTCAGTTTGATAGATCTCAGTTCTGACATTACACACACCATTCTGACATGATTTTTAGGGTGTGCTGTTTTAAAATTGAGAATTTGAAATGAAAAAATATTTGATTCAAAGCTGTTGCAAGACGTTCAAATGTCTTAATCTGTTCAAAATACATTTTCCTTATTTTCTCATCATATGTATATAATGCATCGTTCATTAAAATACATTAAAACCTAAGAGCCATGCCTTCCCTCAAACTTACATTCTTTTGTTTCAGCAACACTTCTACTGAGAAATTTAATTTTATTACAGAATATACTACTGTGTACAACAGGTAACTATTTACCAGACAAATAAAACCTTTCTTTATATTCTAAAGCACTCTATGTTACAAATCTATCGTACCAGAGTAATGCAGTTACCCAGTATGACATACCTGCTTGTCCACCTGACATAACACAAGCAAATCAAACTGATTTTCAGGCTTAATATTAATTCTCAAACACAGAAATGGAGGACTTCTGAAAAGCTAAACAACTTCATGAAATCTTAAAAAAAAAAATAAATCATAAAGTATTTTGAAGCTCACAAGCAAGAAATGGCTTTTTGAAACCACTGAGAAGTGAGACAGAGATATCCCCACATTGAAATAGTCCGTTTATCCATTAATATATGTAGTACGTTGCCTCTGCTATTTGACAGATGTGAAAGCACAACTTGCTCAGCTCAGACCATTGGTATAGGTAGCTCCTATACCAATGATGCAGTTTTAAATCAGTCATGAATTATTGTTTGTTATAATAGACTTAATTCCCAAATGAACCAAAACCAAACAAAAAATTTATAGTTTTTTCCATCATATGGCTTTGCATATTGCTAGTTTTGAATTGAATTCTTTTCAGAAAGTATCTTTCAATTAATGACCTGCCAAGAATTAAATTGTTTAAAATAATGTTTTCTTTCTCATAGCCTGTGGTAACTGATGTACAGATCTGCAGATAACACTGATGCCATACTAGACCCCATTTTTCCACCACAGGTTGAACAGACAGGCAACCTCTTGTAGTATGGAGTCCATATGCCCATGACATAAGGTCTGCCATGAGGTTTGAAAGAGAAGCCATGTCGAGCTTAAGGACTGAGTTCTGTTCTTGCACTACTGGGTTTTGGGAAACTCGGCAAAATCAAACAGGACTTGATTCAGAGATTCAAACCTAGGCAAGCAATAATGGGCCATTATCTTGACGGAAGGGACCAGCAAAGATGTGCTTAGACAAGGACACTTCTGTTAGGGAATTGGCTTAGTGATAATTTAACTCTGTGCACAAATTAGAAGTAAACACCACTTGGCCATCCAAGGAACTGGCTGTTATAGCTGGGCCACAAGAAACCCATTTTCCTCACTGTACCTCCATGGTAGGAGGCAGGATGGAGGGCAGCGGTAGCTCCATGCCACCTGAAGCATATTTACAATAGCCATCTTGGAAATGCAGACTGGACCTCTGCGTTGCTCTAGGTTTAAACTTCTGCTACTAAGTACTACAATTTTTGGAAGAGATAGTCCTCTTGTTATACGAGGGAAGTTGCAGAGAAAGTTTTGCTTTGTGTTAAGGAAACACAAAGTTTGTGTTCCAGGAAAAGAGTCCAAATGTGTGAGCTGCAAAAATCAAAGGTAACGTCATGAACAAGATAACAGCATCCTGATCCTGTTTGTTTGGGGTTTTTTTAATACATGTATGAAGTCAGACTTAGGCAGCCTGGTGTCTTTCAGTAGGAGAGAGGAGTACAGGACACAGAGTACTACACAATGAAAATAGTAGTTTCAAAATTCTTTTTTACTCTGAATACTTCAGAAGCTGAAGGATAATGATGTGTGAACTGAACTACCACTAAACATTTTGTCCCTTTTCCTCTTACCATATGACTGTGAAAAAGAAAAACAATGAAATGACAAAAATAGCATTCATCATATTTGAAAAACACCTGCATATATAAATGTTTAATATGCCTCCTGTATAAGATGTAAGAACTTCTTAAGGAATACAGGAAATGACATAGCACTTTACAGTTTTCTTCAGCACACAAGAGACTCGGGGTTTGAAAGCTGTGTAGCATAAGTCTGATTCACTAGTTCAGTTTTAATGAACTCAGCATCAAATAACAGAGATGCTATGCTAAATTACTCCACTTTCTTTGTAATACGGATGAGAAATCACAGTCATTCAAAGCACGTGCAGTATTTTACATGGCCTGCACAAAGGAACGTCCAATTTAACATGCAATAGGATTCACTGTTAAAAATGTGTAAAGTCACTTTATAATACTGATACCATTGTCATCTATTGTATACTTTCCAAAATATTTGACTATATTGCCTAAATTTCAGGGTACAGGAACAGACGTTCAACTCACAAATCTGAAAGTTGGCTTTCATCAAAGATACCCTGTAAACAGTGCACCTGCAGCACTGTAAAAGCTGCATCCACCTGCAAAATACCCTTGGATTGCTTTGCTTGTTTCATGTTTGAATTTTCCTCTTAGAATTATTTTCCCTCTAAGTATTTTCGGATTCTCTAATAAGGCGTCCAGCACTGGCCAAGTACTACCACTAGCACATCTCTACAATAACAATTCATCTGTTGCACAGGTGACCATGCGGGCGGGGGCGGAGAAATCAGTGAGGGAGGCAAAACCAAAAAAGGCTTTAGAAAATGTTGCTAAACCCTGTGCAAAGCCGTGACTTGGGCCGTTGAGGTGCCACAAATGCCAGCACAGCGCCAAGGAGCAGTGGGGGCGGACGCGGCGCAGGGGCAGCGCTGCCGGGACACGGACACGCACACACGGACACGCACACACGGACACGCACACAGGACACGCACTCCCGCGGACACGCACACACACCCCGCCCCGGGGCTCGGGGCTGCGCCCAGCGCGGCGCCTTTCCCCGCAACGCCCCTGGAGCCGATAACAGGGACACGTGACCAGGCGTCTTAGAAAATAATCGTAATAATAAAAAGAAGAAGAAGAAGAACCACCTAAAATCCCCCCAAACTGGCCGCTGTCCGTTTGGCTACCAGCTATGCCGCCGGGCACGTCGGCCCCTCCGGCGCGGCGGGCGGCGCGGGCTGTGTCACCGGGCGGCCGCCGGCCCCCGGGAACTTACCGGCGGGGCCGCCCCGTCCCTCGGCCTCCGACGGCGCGGTCGCAGCT
>VYXD01004755.1:273062-297267 GCA_013397195.1 Hylia prasina | reverse complement strand
AGCGTATACAAACGTTATTACTATTCTTTCTGCAGGAAAGGTACTGCTTTGTTCCAAAAGCAAATAGCGCGCAGAAGAGTAAATGGAAATTATTTCCTGTGAGGGGAATATTCGCGCGTATTTCTCATCACATAAGGCCACATTTGATTTAACCTTAATGTAACTAGTGGTTTTCATTTCGACTTCAGCGTTTCCTCTAAATGGTTTTTGTGAAGTGGTTGCCTCTTATAGTTACCAACGTTTTTGAGGAAGAGTGGGGTGCGGCACAGAGTCCCTTGATGGTCACCTCGCCGCCAGTGCTACCTCTGAAGCAGCATTTTCACGTGTCACGTCCAAGATGAAATTATGCGGCCGCCCTAAGAGCCGCGGTAGCTGTAAACTGCCCTAGCGCCCATAGTCGGGAGCCCTTCCCGCTTCCCTCAAGGATGGGGGCTCCCCGCCACCTCCAGTCCTCCCGCCCTCTATTGAGGAGGGAGCACCAAGACACAAGGGCAACTGCCAGATCCCTCTGCCCCGGATCTCCGAAAGCACCAAGCTGGGCCATCGGAGGCAGGAGATATCCCTTTTGCTCTCCACATCTCTCCCTAACTACACCCCGGGGAGCAGGGTGCGGAGACGGTGCCGAGGGGAGAAAACCCACGAAGCCTTTTACAGCGGAGATAACGAATATTTCCAGGCGTTGACCTCAAGGGAAAAGTCCCAGACAGTATGATCTCTGTGCCATTTTGAAGAAGCCCCTCTAATCACTTGGCTGCCTCTGGCTGTGTCCGCAGACACCTGCTGGGCGGCTGCCCGCCGTGTTGCGGCCGCCGGCATAGTCCCCTGGTTCCAGCGGGGCCAGCGACCCCCGCCCCGGGCGAGCAGCCCGGCACGTTCCCGCAGGGCAACATCTGCGAGGGTCTGCCCTTCCCGACCTGCTCTTAGAAGCGTTTGTCAACCCCTCGCCAGGCAGTTTATTCGGGGAGAAAACAAGGGGAACTGGCGGAGCCGGCTCTGCGGGCGGCGGGGCAGGGGCTGGAGTCGGAAACGGGCGGCCGCCCATCGCGGCAACCCGCCCGGTCTCCTTTCGCTTCGTTCCGGTATCATTAACCTGCGGGTGAAGCAACTGTTTGTGTGCCCTCTCTCCCTCCCCTGGGCTGCCTTTTTCCTTGTTACTGATCCATCCTTCGTAAATCATTTATGGGGAACTAGGCACTTCTCTCCTCGCAGGAGCTTCCCTTGAAAAACTTTCCCATCTTAAGGCAAGCGCCTTTCCTTTGTTATCGCGAGTAATTGATAAAGGACCCCAACGTGCCTTCAAAAACCATCTAAACGGCTGCCGGGAACTATAGTCACTTGGGGTCACGGGGTGCTCCTGCCTTTAAAAGCGCAATACAGGAAACGATCAGGACCAAACCGGTTTAAAGAAACAGATAGTTTTATGTGATTACCTGAAACCATAAATGGGAAACGCGGTCTAATTTTACAGGTTCTGGTATCGAGCGTTCAAGCTGACTTCTGCAGAGCCCTCTCCCCCTCCCTCTGATCAGACAGCACCTGGCATTCTGTACTAAGGTTTCTGCGTTTTGTTGCTTCGAAAAACAGAGCGAAAGTGCATTGTTCAAAAGAAAAAGAAAAGCCGTAAACCTCTTAAAACTCTAAATCGTCAGATTACGCCGTCACCACGCGGCTGTGAACCGATTTCAAGGGCTGCATTAGAGACTGGTTTCTTTAGAGCTTCCCTGGCTAAACTGTTAATTGTCAGGACTTCATGAAAGATTTGCAGACTTTACAATCATTTATGATCCGTGCAATAAAAACTTGGAGATATGGGCAAACTGGTTCAAGGTGTAATGCAAAGATGTATTAGGTGCCCTTGGCAACTATCTGTGGGTGCTGTTTGTGTTCTCCGAACACGCCCTTCGCTGCAATGAACATTTCTGCAAACCGCGGGTTGGGTTGTTCATTTCCAGAGCTCTGGAGGTTCACACAAAAGAGCTATAGATTTCAGGCAGGGGAATCGAATGCTTGGAAACTCATTCTAGTCCCCCGAAGAGTTCAAATGCAAGTGAGATAATTACCCTTGACGAAAAGTAAACTTCGAGGGAAAATATATGCCTTTCCCCCTCGTAAATTAAAACCCCGCCAGAGAGCAGGTCTGAGTGTTCAGCGCCGCAGTGCTCTCCTGACCCCCATCCAGGCGGAGATCACATTATTGTCCGCCGCAGCAGAAGGCGGAGAGGAACCCCTCGAATCCCAAGAAAGACGCCTCAAAGGGTATCGCCGGCCCTCCAACGATATCCTATTTAGGAGCCTCACAAGCGAGCACCCCAGGCATTTTAAAGATTATCCCCCTAAAGATCTTTGAAGATTATGCTAATGACTGCGGATTACACGAGTTTACTGCCAGAGCGGCCGAACAAAACCCGCCTCGTGGCGGCTGCCCGCGGTCATTTTCTGCCTCTCTTTTAAGATGATTTGCGCCTCCCTCNCGGGCCGCGCTGCCCGCCGCCCGGCACCTGCCGCCGCCCGCCCCGCGCCGCCCCCGCCACCGGGCACGGGGAGGCCGCGGCGCAGCACAGCCGCAGGGTGCCCGCAGCGGGAGCGAGGGAGGAGCTCCCAGCCCCGCAGCCTGTGAGTCAGAAAGCGGGCAAAATCCTGCCAGCCTGTGCCAACTGCCACACGCGAGGCGTCCCACATATGGCAGGGGGAGAGGAAAGGCTTGACGCTGCCTGAATGCTTCATTCATTCTCGGCCCCATCCCACTCTCCATCCTGACCCTTTCACTCCACAAACAGATAGATGGCTAAGAAAGGGTGTAAGAGCCGGGATCTCCTTCCCGTTTGTTCCCCCTGACTCATGTCAATGGTTCCAGCAATTTGTTCCCCGGAAAAAGCACATCCTCTAGTCCTGCAAATAAAGGGTGTGGAGCGCATTATCCTCTAGGATGTTGTCATTAACACACCTGTAGTGAATGTGTGAGAGCATGAATCATGTTTGCTGTGTTTGTTTTTCTGATTAAAAATCCTGCCAGACTAAAGCAGGAGTAAGGGCTCAGAACACAAATGCTCCACTGATGTTATGAGAACACATATAATGAAAATTATGCCCCAGCTAAAGACAGTAGCTGTATATTTGGAGACATAGTTTTGATCCTGTTGCTAACCCCAAAACATATTCATAATATACCCTATGCAAATTATGACTAGTTTCCTTTCCTCCCAAAATACAGCCAAGAAATGCATGCGTGAACAAAGGACAAAAGGAAAAACATTTCATAGTTATTGTAAGTGCTTCAAGATGTCATATGTAAAAGCACTGATTATGGCAGATCAGCTGTCTAAGGATTTGTTGCTTGGTCTATGCATGTCAGCTGTGTTGTTCTGTGATTATTTGACGCTTGTCATGTGATTTAGAATATACAAACATACATGTGTGCATACACATTTATGTACAAAAACGATCAGAAAGATTTATATGCATGGCAGTTTGAGCATGAGTCTGCTAGTCTACATGGTCGGTGGAATATGGGCTACTCTGAAATGATCCTAACTCAAGTGGAGTCTTCTCCCTCTATGAGTATGCAGTGGTTGTGTTAGAGTGACTGCCTGATGATACAGGGAAATACCTTGGAAACTGTAGGATAGGTAAGCAGAGAACATTGCTGTTGAAAGAGATTCAAACAGTACTGATATGAGAACACAGCAAAAATGAAATTGGCTGCAAGAGAGATTAACAGGATGAGCATGCATCTGATACACAATTTGTACACAAAATAGTTCCAAGTCATTGATTCAGTTAGAGGAGATTGAATTCAAAATGTAGGCATGGAAAAAGAAAATAATCTTTTACTGATAAGTGAGTATAATTCACTCTGTGTATACTGCTAAACAGTGTGTACACATTGATATTGACAGTGTAGACATGGTGTATGAAAATCATCTTCTGCTGAGAGCTGGGAATAATGCAATCTCTATGACATCAGCTGATGCAGTCAGGCTCCGTGGGTAAAAAGCACCCTAAAAGTCTAATGAACCTTTTAAGAAATTCCATTTCTATATTAATAATGATGGTTAAAACTAAGTGGTCTGTCTGGGCTAATTTTATGCTCACAATGATGCAGGGAAGACAAGACAATTCAATTCTGCCTAGGTCTTAAAGTTTGCTAGATAGTTTTATAACATTCCAGAGTGGATTGTTCTTGGCACTGAACTTAAAAAATTGCAGAATAGGTTTGTAGCCCATTTGGGGGTTAAATTGTTTTTTTTTTTAAAAAAACCACTTTTTTCCTTTGCAAATCACTACCTTTTAAGTGGAGACACAGACTCATGGCAGTACTCATGGTTTTATTTACTTTTGTTAGTATTCCCTCACATTCTCCTCAATCCAGGCAAACTACAGTGATTAATCTTCAGCTGAAAAGCACTGCTTTAGGAAGTTCTGGTCAACTCCTTCCCAATGGTTTCACTGTAACTGGTTGCAGTTTAACCAGTTTAGCACTGTTGGCTCAGAAACACATGGTCATGTGTTGAGTGCAGAAGAAGGCCCAAGTCTTTGCCATAAGAGCTGAGGCTGAAGGGCTGGAGTCAGGTGAGTGCTGAAGAATTTGGCCAGTCCCACCTTTGCTCCAAAAACTTCTTCTTGGGTTGCCTACTGGCTGGGTTAAAGCTGCCAGTTCCTCACGTCCGCTGCCAACTGTGTCAAAATGACATCAGCTTGTTTCCTGTTAGATGATTCTAACAGTATTGGGTATGCATGCAAGTTATGATAGGAGATCTGAGCAGGAGGTATAATGTTGAAAACACAGATCAAAGGAGGGCTGGCAGCTTGCAGCAGAAGGTAAGTGTCTGTATTCTGGGTTAACTACAGTGCTGGAGATGTTGCAGGTATAAGACCTAGATCATCTTTAAGGTTCATTCCAACCCAAACCATTGTATAATTTTAGTCATCCCTGAGGGGAAAAATCTCTGTCTATCTTCAAGTTCTGAAGTTATAAAATCCAGAAGGGGCAGGCCCTTTTATATGTACCTCAGTCTTTCATATGGTCATAGAACTACCAAAGCTACGAAGAACCCAGGGAGAGCAATGATTCATGTATATTCCTTATACTCTGTACAGAGCTCAGCAACATTTAGCACACATGATCAAACTCTACTGTGTCCCAATTTATGTTAATAATATGAGCCTATTTTTATTTCTAAGGTAATAAAAATGGAGAAGAATGGCATTTTGGCATTTCAGTATTTATTTTTAAGACTGCTGTTTAACATAACTAGAGATTAAAACTCTACATTTTAATTTTCAGTGAGAACCATGCAAAATAATACAGCTTCCCTTAAGTCTAACCTAGAACATCATTGCAGTATGGGCATTTTTACATTCTAGACAGTGAACTTAAATTTGTCATTTATTTAAGTATTTTGCATAAAACTAAAAGCGTAATAAAGGAAGTGTAAAAGCAAACATCACATAAGATTGCAAAGAGATAATATATTTATTTACTAAATAATTTGTAAAATTCAGTCACTAGCCCCATGAAAACATACTGGGGTCACCATAAAAATAACTGTACTTCAGAAGTTATATCTCTCTATATAAAATAATACTATTAACTTTCAGTGTATTTTCTCATACTGATTTGTACACAGGCATTTTCTTTCACACAATGGGAAAGATTGATGACTGTTTTTGCTGGCTTGACAGTAGAATGTTTTAGTGAAGTGCTCAGATTGGTTTTTCCTAGAAAGCTTGTATGTGGTTTGGTGGCATGCTAACATGGGTGAATTTGACAGTATCCACCTTTTCCTGAGAAAAGGAAACAAAAAGACCATTTAAGTCCAGACGATGTGTTGCTTAAAAGAAATTAAATGTATCTGACTCCTTACAAGGTAACTGTTTAAAGAGTTATTGGCCTGCCTTTTTAATACAAAAGATGTAAACCAAAATAAGCATGCTAGGAAAGAGTAGTTTGAAAGGAAAGTTACTCCCGTGTGGAATACATTGGATTCTCTGAGAAAGAAGCCCTAGAGAAACAGCTGCTTCTCTATTGTCTCTGCGACCATCATCACAGAACAGCTGATTTGTCTTTGAAGGATGATTTGTATAGATATTTATACATTTGTTTAGATGTACTACTTCCTCTGTTTTCCCAGTGGACTTATTGTGTGATATTTTGCCAAGTTTCTGGGCTCATGGTGTTCTGTTTACTTATCCATGTACCTAGTGTAATGAGATGTTCCTCATGTTGTAACAAATCGAACTTCTGGAGAGAGGGCTAGGAAAGGAAGGAGGCTTCATACTCCCTAAAGATGAAACAGCATGTTCCACAGGGTCTAGCACAAGAATTCAGTGCTACAAAGCATGCATGGAAGAAGATCCAAGACATATTTTTTCAGGTGCTTGATATGAACCATACGCACTGGAACCAGGGCCTGTGTTGTATCTGAACTGCTGGTGTACACCAGATTCATCTTCTGCTATTGTGTTTGAGCCTCAGGGCTGGAAATGTGTACTATGAAGTGAACTTCAGACTTTCTTCTCTAGTGGAAGGATATCTTCCCAATCCATTCATCACACAGTGTTGTATGAAACAAGGAAGGGGATTCAAAAACATTAAACTTAAATAAGCCCTATGACTGAAGACTTTATCAGATGAAGCTTCTTGAGAAATCTTATTTTCAGAAAGTCTCTTATCCTGACTTGTAAAGGGACAAAACTGACCAATACATTTCTATTCATGTTTAATCTTATTTTTGACAGAGTGAAAATGTGTAGCTGAAATACATGGATGCAGCCCTCTTGTGGGCCTTAATTACAAGAGTTGTGCTAATCACAGAGGCAGAACACCTGTATATGAACATACCAATTGGAAGAGTAAACTCTTTCAGTAGATGAATCTTCTTCTTGTGCTTTAATTCAAAATCCCTAATTATAATTTTAATGCTTCATGGAAGGAAACAGAGAGAAATTACATATTTTCTCAGTTTTATTCCTTTGCATGTAACAATTTTAACAATTTGAATTCCAACTCTCTGCAGTAGTTTATGTCTTGTATTTTGTGAGACTGTGTAAAATGTAAACTCTATTTTATTTCTCTGTAAATGCCAGGAGAGTATAAATCAATAATGGAGTGGTAACTGTGCAATTAACTCCTGTCACCCCTGTACCTTTGCATTAGCATCACTGAGAATGATCTTACCCTTTCAGTGACCTCAGTAAAAGCAGTAACATCCTTTTCTGCTAAAGTTAATTTTTTTAAGTGAACTTAAAGCTCCTGAAAGGTGATAGATTGACAATCCTGTAAAGTGAAGTTCCTTATTTGGTCATTGACTATGGGTAGTATGTAATTCCACAAATTATCTAGTGATCCAACCCTGTCCCAGAAGGATAAAAATGGAGTCTGGTACTTCTTCTTTCACCCATTTCATTGAGGCATCACAACTTGAATGTCAGTTGTCAGAGTAGTTTCTGATGCAGTTGCTGTCAGTTAGCAAGCAGAGTTGGAATTCCAATTCATTTTCATTTACTGTAATCACTATTGACAGAAGGTAGGCGGCCACCACAGACATGCAGTTGTAGGTTCTGTATCCTATCCCCTAAGCTGCTTCATTTGCAAAATGGCATCTAATAGCAGTTCAAAATGCATCAGGAAATCCTTGAAACAACTAAGAAAGTTAAATGTAATGTAACAACCTTCTGTCAAGCTGGTAGCAAGATTTTGAAAGCTAAAGCTTTGAAAGCTTTATGCATTAATGGGGAAAATGAAGAAAATTCGGCAAACAGGCAAGTGCAAGATAATTTAATTACTATCACAAGTGTATTTTCATGTATTGATTTTACATCATATGATAGTACTAATCAAGTCTGTGTGTATTTGCCAGAATTCTGAAAGGTAATGGAACTCTGAGCCTTGTCCCTTCTGCCACAGGTCTCAGTCAAAGAGAGAGATGTCTCTGCCTCCCGCTCTTGCCTAAAAGGAAAATGCCCTAAAGTGTTCCAGGCCAGTCTGGATGGCACTTTGAGCAGCCTGATCTGGTAGATGCAGTCCATTATCTTTGAAGTCCTTTCCAATCCAAACTATTTGAAAATATGCAATACTTCCCTATTTCAGAGCAGTATAGGGTACAAACAAGTATACAGAGAATATGAACTGTTCTGATACACTACCAACAAGGGAGTCAGATAGGAAGCTGAGGTAAGACCATGTCAGGATTCACCCTTTGATGGTTGAAGGGTTTTTCTTTCCTTGAATGCAGGTGCAGTGGAACATCTGAAGAGCAATTGAAATGACCCCTTTTTCTGATGGATCTCTCTGTAGGTGTATTTCTGTATTTTTATGTTCACATGGACTATGGCAGACTGCTCATAATAAATTCCCCTTTTGTTCTCCATTAGTCAGTGATGTAGTTGCAACCAGCAAAGAGCTTGTCTTCTGTTTTCTGCCCCAAGCAGAGTTTTGCCATGAACATTGTCCTCTAGTTTTATGAGGAAGGTGAGGGGTTTTGTCTCTCATTTCAATCTTTTTTGGGGAAGAAAAAAAAAAAGGTACAACCGATGGAGTATTTAGCAGGAGCAAGTTTAAGCCCTTGGACTATGTATATATTAAGAGATAAGACAGGAGTTAGGGGTTATACTAAGGTTAAGACAGGAGTTAAGGGTCCTATTTCTTTTCCTGTGGTTTTATAGGAAGGAAACATGAGAGGTTAGGCTGGAATGAGCTCCAGTGCTATGTTTTCTACACCACCCTTTACTAGATAATGAAGTAAGAAGAGCTAGAGGATATGTTGGATATACTGTGCATAGTACAGCCTTGTAGTATTCCTATCGTAATCAAGTCCTACTATTTTCTTTACTGAAAGTGAGATGTTCATTGCAGCTCTCTTAAGACTGAGCCTGGTCCTTTGAAATGTGACAGGGGTCACCAGATTTTGAGCAGAGGATGATAAAGTTATTTTAAATGTTGAGGGAATTAGGCATATCTTTCATTAAATGCGTTGAAAGATGTGTTTCCAGCCCTCAAGATAGTTTTTTAAAAATTTCCCCTTTGTCTTGGTATAAAATTTTCTTATCTGGTATAAGTGTAGTTACCTAGGTTGGAAAATGCTGTAGTGCCAGGTTACACTAATGGTTTTCCTGTGGAATGCCTGCCTGGGCTGCCTTCAGGACATTTGCATATGGGGCATCTCTTCTTACATTTAAATCCAACTGCTCCCCAGTATGCTATCTCATTAATTGTACACTGGAAAAAAGAGAACACTGTGACCTGTGTATGTGTAGTACTTAGTGAGAACCCAGGGAATTATTTAATGAATTAAATCACTTCAGATATTTCTTCTACATTCTTGAATAGCCCACCAGATCCCATATGCCTGTAGAAATTGCTATAGGGCTCAGGTGGTCCCTCATTAGCTATAATGTCACTTAATTTCTTCCATCTTTATGCTGGAAGTACCTTCAAATAAAGCTTGATGGCATAATTCTCCATGGCCATAATTAACAAATGAGGCAGAGGTGGGACAAGAAGCCACATGTGAGTGCAGAAGAGATCCATGCTGGTGGCAGACATCACGGTGTTTACCCAGTGGCAGCAAGGTAGTGAACTCAGCTGTCACTGGCAGTATTCCCTGCAGGGACAAAGATAATGTTAATTAAAATTCCTTATGAGCAAAAGGGCCATTCCTAATGAACACGTACTGATGAGATGTTTAGCTATGTCTCTTGCATCTTCAGATGCATTAGAAATAGCTTCAATGAAAGATTTCTATTCCCAGGAAGAGTTGTCAATTTTCCTGAAGGATTTCAGTCAGTACCACTGATTTCTATGTGGAACCACACAGTGACAGGCAGAGCACACTGAAGTAGAAAGTGTTTTAAAAGTATTGTTATTTTGCAATAGAGATTTGGCTTGAGTTTCTGAATGGTGTTGTATTCGGGTGTCAGAAGAGCTTCTCTCTTCAGTGGGTCATGGGAGGTAGAAGAGATGGCCTCCAGAGGTCTCGTATAACCTCATATGTTCTATAAGTCTATGATAATTTCTGCATTTCTGTGAAGGAAAACTAGTATGATAAATATGTATGAGCAGAAATGTGTTCATTTCATGTGAAATATAATGTTGCCAAAGTCAATACTAAGATTCCTTTAGTCTTCGAGGGAAACAAAATGACTTTTGTTTGCAGTGAAATGTGGTGGGGTTTTTTGCACTGAATCCATTATAGAGCATACAGGCAAACATTAACATACAATTGTAACAATTGTTTATCATAACTCCACCCTGACATGTAATGACAGCCATAAGAATGGTTTAACTTACGGACCTACTCTAAATACTTGCTTTGGTTCAGTACCAGGTCATATTACAGCCGAAGAATCCCATTACATCTGTCTTAATCCTTTTTTCTATGGCTATGAAGCTGTCCTCGGAGCAAGACCAGACCTGAGTCTTGCAGCACATTCTTGGGCCCTGCATTCCAGGGTGTGCCTGTTGTGTTTTCATGGCAAAGATCTGCACGGCTGCTCAGCATAACCCACCTGCAGAGCAGCCTAGAATAGTCACAAGCTTCAGAGATTCTATGCACGTGAGATGGCAAGAAATCTTCATTTGGCTTTTCCAAAGGCTAAAGGGGGCATACAAGAAAGCTGGAGAAGGACTTTTAAAGGACCATGATGTGATAGGACAAGGGGGAATGGCTTTAAAATGAGGGAGGGTAGGTTTAGTTTAGATATTTGGAAGAAAATCTTTACTGTTGTGGCAGTGGTGAGGCACTGGAAGAGGTTGCCGAAGAACTTGGTCTGGCAGACAGTGTCCCTGCCCATGGCAGTGGGATTGGAACTACACGGTCTTAAAAGTCCCATCCAACCCAAACCATTCTATGATTCTATGCATAGTAATTGGGCATATCAGCGTATCAGCTAGTATTATTTACGTAACCAAATGGAGTTAGGCATTTGGCAGCTACCAAAATTCAGTGTATTCCTGCAGCACCTGAGAGAGTCTGAAAATTCTACCTACATGCCCCAGTGTTCCTCCACCCTGCTCCACCCTGCTGTGCTGTAAAAGTCTAGACACAAGGATATGACCTAAGTTAAATGAGCTTATTTATTACAGTTGTCAGTGTTTTAGACAGAATTTTAGGTTTCATCTTTGCAAAAATAGCTTGAGGCCTGACTGAAAACATTGTTGCTCTTAAAGAAGATACGCAAAGTCACTGTCAAATGGGGCGTTTTGATCACCTGCCTTTCTCACAGTGAGCGCTAGATGGCCATCTGGCCTTTTTCTTCTTGCCATGTTAAACCTTAATTACGATATAGCCCCTGTGGTGTTCTGAATGACTATAAACAATATCACATTAGGAAATTATTCAGGAAAATTTAGCCCACGTTAGACTGATTGCATCAGGGTCAGAAATACACAATTTTTTATTGTACCTGATAACTACACCCTATGGTCTATAAGAGATGTAGTAAAACTAATTTTAAAAAATATCTTTTTATGAAAAGAGTAAAATCTCTGATAAAAATCCTTTATTGGCATTTCAAGGTATATTCTGGTGTAACATAGCTTATTTCCATGAAGTAAGATTGCTGCATAGTATAGGTGAATGTTCACAAATCTGTTTAGTCGCAATCCCTGAATTAAGAGGCATTTCATACCTATCAGATGATCTGAATACCGTGGATAATTTGCATTCACAAAGCATAGGAATCTTGGAGAAAAAAGTCACACTAAACTAAACTGTTCAACATCCTCACATAACTCTAGAGCAGGGTTTGCTTTATCATTTTACAATGCATATCTTCTTTTTTACCAATGGTAAATTCTTCAGATTTACTTGTAAAACTTAAATAATTGCAAAGGATTTGATAGAAGTAATTTTTCTCATCTTTCTGTAGAACTAGTATAATTTTCTTTCATTGAAAAGGCAATATTGTTCTTAAATTCCTAGTAACAAACAAAAACACTAGTCCTTCTGTTTTAAACAGGCCTTTGACTTACACAGGTTGAATAAACTTTTTACACATTATTTTCTTATTCTGTGCTTTCCCTGTCTTTGATAGAAATAGTAGAAATTTTCCATCATCTGTTTTTTGTTCATTTTACAGGAAGAGAAAACCTTTATGAAAATGGTAGATCCATTGCCATGCCAACTGAAATTAAATGCAGAAATGAAAAAAAAACTTATCTATAGTTTGGAAATACACAATAAGAAATAAAATAACATCTATCTCTAGAATTATATATTGAAATTCTCTTTCTCTCTTACAATTAAACATTCCAAAAAATAACAATGCACTATTTATTTAAAGAAAACCTACTGTAGATTCTGGAAAAATCTATTGAATTTCTTTGATATTACCTAGATCACTGCACAAACCAGTATTGTTTAATAATGAGAATTAATAAATTCTCTGAAACGATCTTAAAAAGATCATCCTTGATTATGCAGAAGATGTGTATAATTTTTGTGACTTCTTTGGCTGCAAATTAGTTTAGATAGACTTTTATTGGCAACGTAACATAAATTCTGGCATTACGATGTGGGATTAAATATTCATTTCTTATTTAGGATACTGCTGTATACCTATATGAAATACTGTCAAGATGTGAGATCTTTATGTTCTGCCCAAAGATTTGAGACACATATTCTAAACATTTTTCTGGATTTTAGGCAGATGGCTTGTCCTTCGTTTATGTTAGCCTTGAGTGGTGGATCTTTATTGGCCATAAATTTCTGGCACTCTTATAGTGCAGCTGCTTCATGTTTAGTATTTGGATGGCAGAATGCTCAATAGTATTGAAAGCCAAGGAATTGGATTTGAGTTTAATGCACTGCTTATTACTCTCAAAGAGCTATTTATTTCAGGGGAGATCAACTATGTATGAGGGCTCTTATATCAAACAGATGAGCAGTTATTTGCTTCAGATAGGACAAATCCTTCTTTAAAAATCTTCAGGGCATATACAATGCAACCCCAGGTAGTTCCCATTACCTTCTAATGGTTAGGTCTGGACTCTTTGGCTTGTTATCAAAATGTGTTTGGCAGCTATGAGTGGCTTTCAGTCAGATTCCAGCACATTTCAGCAGGCAGCCCTAACCTGGTCCTTTTTCCATGCTGATTCTACTTGTAGCAGAAGGATGGCCTAGATGGCCTCCTGAAGTCCCTTCCAAGCTGAATTATTCTCTGATTCAGGAATTTAATTTGTTCTCCTGGAAAATATTTTGAGGCTTTTTATGATTTCCTACCATTTTCTACCTTTTCTAACAATGATTTTCTCCCTGTTCTGGGACAAAGCGATGGTTTCTAGGCACCAGGCTCAATAACAAGTGCAATGTCATTTGCACGAGACTTGCAATAAACTTGCAAGAGACTGTAGGTAGATTGTTGGTGAGTGAGTGGTAGTCACTCTTGAGCAAATACTTCATTCAGGAATTCAATTAAGCATACAGATTTTCTACTGTTGGGCACCCTAAGTGCAAGAGCTGTATGGAAGTTGAGGATGCTTGATAACACAGACATAACCTTAACTGCCAGGCATCCCTCCCTGCAAAATATTACCATTAAATGTAACTAATGCAAATGTGCTTGAATTTATTTCAGTCAGGTGTAGTCAGTAAAAGTGTACCATGCTAGAACTTTACCAAAGCTCTGTTACTAAATGATCTCTGATTGCTCTATTAGGGCAACTGTTTCCACGTCTGGTTGCTTGAGGAGGAAGCTCTCTAAAAAGCTATGACAGGCACTGTACTGTCAAAAATAATAACTTCTGGAGGGTAGAATTAACTGCTTGCTTACTTCCAAGATCATAACCTTTCCAACTGTATATTCTTTGAATAGCTTGCCAGAGAAGAGAGTATTGTAAAGAAATTTGCCAGATCCTTCTTTCTGTTTCAAAGTTCTTAAGGACCTTTGGAAAGGCACCAGCATGACCAGCAGCCTTCTATAGGGTAATGTCAGCAAGTCCTTGTTTTATGTCCTGTACTGGAAAGGGGACTGAAAATATAAAGAATATTTGACAGTTTGACATGTTTTAACAAGTTGTTTATAGACTTGACTTTGACAAGAATTATTTATTGGAACCTTCATGTTCCTGATATTTATAGGATTTGGATTTACTTAAAGTAGCTTCTGAGTTTCTTGATTTGTAGAATCAATAGGTGGAAGGTTATGCTGACTTTGCAGAGTTGGTGACCTTTGCAATGTCTTGCTACCTTCTTTACTGCAAGTTCCTCTTTGGCTCAGGGTTCTCTTGCTGGTGATCCAAGGGAAAGAAGAAGCCTAACACAAGCCTTTTGAAGAAATAACAATCAAAATATGATTTTTGGTGTTTCTAAAATGTTCTCAATTTGCATTTTCCACTAGCCTAGTAATCAGACTGTAGTGACAAAAATGATGGATTTTGGCACTGACTTTCTAGTAAATTACTGAATAGAGTCTTGTAAACAGATTGTGCATAGAGCAACACAGAACACAAAGTAAAATTACAGCAAACTTTGAGGTGCTAACCTAAAATGTTCCTTGCTTGGCACTAAAATAACCAGTGGAGAGAGATATGAACATAGTTTTTCTTCAGCATGGATGGCATCTCCATGTTTTGTGTGCATTTTCAAACCACTGACATTGAGGAAAGATAGTTTAATAAACTCACAGTGTTTTAGCCATTGATTCCACATGGAATGTAATGCAGGTTTTCCCCTCATGGAGATCACAGGTTATAGGTACAATCATATTTAATTCTATGAAATGGATTACTTGGGCAGATTTCCTGAGCTTGCAGTTTACCTGTTCACTATTCTGTTACTATGACTGTTACTATTCACATAGTACTTGCCAGTAATATGTATATGTTCATCCTGAAATGAAAGCCTTCTATCCCTGTTCAGTTTTCTGAAACACTAGGAACTCAATATTTTCATGGTCACTGACACCTCATGTTTTGGCTTTTCCCCACGATTTTTAGTATATCACTGTGTGTTCCATATTCCACTAAAGGATGCATTGTGACAGATTTATTATCCTATTTTAGGTGAAACACTCCAAGCATGTTAACTATTATTAATTATTTATACTATAGCCGCATAGCTTAAAAATTTGACACACAAAACATATTACAGGTATTTCTAGTAAACACTATACCACTTCATTACTGATGATGTCAGCTGAAAATTCATAGCTGATATATAATTGATATATATATAATTGATATAATTGTTTAGTTATATAACTAAACAAACATCATCATATTAGTAAAGAATTAGGGAAACTTCTTTCTAGTTAAAGTATATCCAAATTTTCATGAAAATTAATATAACTCCTGACAGCCTGAAATGTTTGAGGTATAATTTGTTGTGGTTTTCCCAGTTAAATACACTCAGGTTTTATCAAATTAACTCTCAAACTAGTTCTGAGACTTCACTATGCTGTCTGCTTTGCTAAGTGTGTGCATTTGAATCTCAGAAGTAAATAAGATTTTTCAGTTGCACTGTCCAAGGTTCCCCTGAGTCTCTTCAGTGTCTGAACACACACTGTTGTCCCAGAGAAGTACCCTAGCAGAGCTGGCCAGGCTACTATTTGGTTTTAATTGTATGTTTCCAGCTAGTTACTGAAAACATTGAATGACAATATGCTGTAATTTTTTATACATCCAAAGACTGTAAAATACAATATACAATAAAAAAGGTTTGTTATCTTCTGTGTAGTGAGTTAGATTTTGTCATGTCAGTATGGAAGATCTCTACATTCAGATTATATTTCCCTATTTAATATTTATTGTTAAAATTAGTCAGTTTCTTTTTAGGTCTCTTTCTGTTTGTAGCATTCAGCTTAAAATTGTAGATGTTTATCCTGATATATTTTAGAGGTCATGATATTTGTCAACCATAGGCATTTAAAAGCTTGAAATTCCAGCTTTTCCAAAGATAAAAAGATTAACTTTTTAGCAATGTCTGTGGCAAACCAAGGTCTAAGAGGCTGTAATCATATATCAATGTAAGCTCATGCCTAGCCATTTCTAGTAGGAAGTCTATAGATACAAAATAAGGAACAAAGCAGCACTAGAAAGGAATATTGATATCCAATCTACCAGTTATTCAAACATGTGCAATAAAATTTCCACCTTCCTCCTGTCAGACATAAATAACCCTGGGGTTTAGAGCATGATTTTTAATCTATATGATTTTCTTGATCCACTTTGCAAAGCACCCTCATGAAGAATTCTGTGGGCATAACTGATATGACACACTGAGAAGTAGGATAGGAAAAAGTAGTCAGAGACAAAGGGGATGAGAGCTTTAAAAGTGTCCATCTCCTCTAATAACACATACTGGAGTGCTTGAACATGCTTCATTCAAGGGCGTTATAAAATATTAATGGTATTATAGGTTAAGATGCTTGTGGAACAAATAATACTCTTTAAGAAAAAATGATTGTAGCAAGAAAGTGAGCACTACTATCCTCAGTCATGGTTACATAGACCATGATGTTGTATCCTCTCTGAAGCAGAAAACACTGATGCGAACTTTCTTCCACTGCTTGCAAGGAATGTGCTGTGTCAAAGCTGTTCTACATTTCCATATGAGGTGTCTGTGACACACAGTGCTGAGCTGACAGTTTCCCAACACGACCTTCACAGAACATGCAAGCTGTTTGAAGTGACAATTTCCACTATATCTCTTAAGAATTGGCATACAATCCCTTTACACTCCTCAAGAATAGAAAGTTTTCATATTATGTAAGGTGCTAGGACCAAGACTGAGAAACTCATGGCCAACTGACAGATGGAGGGAAAAGATCCTGTGGCATACTCACACCAACTTATTGACTCAATCTCACCATGATGTTTTCTTGGAAATAAGTTTTTCTTAAGACTTCCTTCTTGAAAGACTCCACTAGACTTTTCTCTTATGACCTTCAGAAGTAAAGGGAAACAGAATTAATTCTTTCTATGGAATGAATTTATACTTATAAATTATTTTTATGCCAAATTAAAACTATTTATACAGGAATAGACAAACTCTACCTTTTTTTTTCTTTTTTTTCCTATATCTTCAGATGCATGCATTCTTCCTTTGAAATCTCCACGGTTTCAGAATTTCTTCGTCTACCACTCACAGGATAAAACATCCATAACTGAGCTACAGTGACAACATCCCTCAAAGTAGGAGGAGAAGGAGGAGGAAAAGCACTGCAGCATCATCACACTATCTCTTGCCTTATGAGTTTTGACATTTCCTCCCAAAGTATTTATTTTTATCATCCTTTACCTCTTGGACACCATCTGTAATTGAAACATCCCTGGGCCACCTTCTCATTCTGAAATATGTCCATCAAGCAATATACTCTTTCTGCATATTCAAACCGTGTGTTGGTTTTAAATCTTGTTTATATTAATTGTTATGGATTATGTGTGTGGATCAAATTCATGATTGTGCCAAACATAGGATCCTAGAAAATTCAGGCTGGAAGGAACTCCAAGAGATCTCTAGTCATGCCTAGCTCAAACTGGGTTCAGTTGTGAGGTCAGATCACGGCTTTAACCATTTGGGTCTTGAAAACCCCCAGAGATGGAAACTGTACAACCTAATTGGGCAAGCTCTTTTATACCATGACATCCACAAGGCAATGACTTTTTTCCTTCTGCCCTGCATGTGGCTTTCTTGTTTCAGCTTGTGTCCATTATCTCTCATGTCCTTCACAGCTGCAAAGGGCATTGCTCCATATTCCTATTGACCTTGTTGGAAGGATGCTATTAGGCCCACTTGAAGGTAAAGTTCTCTTCTCCTAGGATGTTCTTCCCATCCCAATGCTATATTCTCTTGCTGTCAAAGCAAATTAAATTACAGGAAACCTCTGTCATGGGCAAATCTACTTGTTGACCAGGAGTGGGATTCGAGTAAAAATAATAGGCCAGTGTGTCAGCTCTCAAGAGGGGAAAGGGCTAAATGCCTCAGGTAGTGACTGCAAGTCATGTTGTGGGGAAGAAAGAGACTGCTGAAAGTCATGGCTGTTTGAAGCATTTCTGAAAATATTACAATCCTCATAAGAAAATGATTGGAGAAAGGGAGTGAGAAACATGCTGGAGAGGGGGATGATCTGTGGGGTTTTTTTCTGTAACATTAGCTTTGCTGTCTCTCATGCGTTAATTGTCACAGAAAGTGGGCAGAGACTATCACACCACTTACTGATGGGTCTGTCCTTTGTGACAGTGGACTGGTCTTTTCTGAAGCCTTTTATAATTTTGGCCTCCACAACACTCGTGGTGTTTAGTACCATGATTTAATTATTTTCCTTGTGAAAGCACTTGCTTTGTATTTAAAATAATTTGTTTGCATGCCGCTTCCTCTTTGCTTGTAAAAGTTTTAGTCATCATTCATTTTAATGATGCTCTATTAAAGCCTTCCTTAACTGTCTTTTCCCAGTTGAAGAGTCCTAGTTTACATAATTTCTCTTCAGCTGGCCAATAATACTGATTATATTTTCTTTCTAGTTTTTCTAGAAACTTGTTCACAGTGGACATACTATTCAAAATGTTACACCAATGCAGAACTGAACAGTGATGTAAGAATATTCTTTATTACACTTCCATTTTTAAAGATGATGAAGAACTCAATAACTTGAGTTATTATGTGCTTTGATAAGCAAACCTTAAAACTCTCAGCAGATGGACAATGCTATTTTTTACCTTTAGTTAGTGTTTCAGATTTATTCCTTTGCAAACTGCCTTGATTAATTCTATCATCTCTGCTCAAATGAATATTTTTGTGTGTCTTCCAAAACTCACTTTCAGTTTCATAATAAAAACTCCTTAGGCATGATGGATGATTCCATGAGAAATTATCAATCTCATTATTTTAAAATTCTCTTTAAAATAATTTCTACTTAAGCTATAGTAGAACACTATGACAGGTTTTTCCTGGGATTTTGTCTTTAAATTCCTTTTGTGTTACCCAAAATGAATCTCAAGAAAATTCAGTGGTTTTATTCATACTGCAAAACAAAGCATGCTTTTGGTAGTCTAACTATTTTATTCCAGAAAAGATTCTTTAGCCGTCAATATGAAGGCCCTCTAGCTCTGAGCCATGCTGCTTCCAGGCAAACAAATCTTCCCTAGCAGCCCAGCCTTTGGTGATCTATGGCAGTTTTTAGATAGATGAGCCTCTCAAACATTGAAAGATTACAGTTGAACTTCACCCACATGGCTTGCAAAGTGTTACACTCTCAGGCACGGGGCTGTTTCAAGCAGAACTTCTGCTACCCTCTTTATCTAAAAATAAACACTGTCTGGACAACTATCATTGCATCTAATCCAACTCTTAGAGAGCAAACACTTGAGCTACAGAGGACTCTGGGGCAGGTAATGAGCCCCTCAACCTCCTAACAAAAATACTGATCCATAAAGACAGACAGTTGTGACCTTGCACTCATGAAAAACTGCTGCATTTGCTCTGTGGCTGTTTTAATTAATGATCTTACTGGGTCTTATCATGTGAAATGACAAGCAGAATGTGATTTGTTTTGTCTGAAAACTGAAGGTAGTCATACATTTCTTTNGCTAGTGTATTTTAATAGAAGTTGTTATGCTTACCATTATGATATTTTATTTTATTTTATTTTATTTTATTTTATTTTATTTTATTTTATTTTATTTTATTTTATTTATAAAGAATAATTCTAGTAGAGTTTTAAAAAATTTCAACAATGTCATCTGATCATTTATTATTTTGGGAAGGTTTGGATACAATTTTCAGAGTCAATCAGCTAGATCTGAATTAGTTTTACCTAGAGACTTACAATCACTCAGCAGAATATCCATTTGGGAGCAACAAGAATTATTAAAATATCTAGTAAAACAAAAGGTCCCATTCCTTCAAGGACAGATTAAAAAAAAGACACTTAAACTTACACTTGACCCACTTCCACCTAGCTAATAAAATTAAATACAAATACACTCCAATGGTAATGGAGTTAAAAATAAGGATATGAGTATATAAGAAAATGAAATTAAAGAAATTCATTTTTAAAATTTCTAGCACTATGAGAGTAATCAAAGAAAAAACATCAGGAGCTAAGCTCCACAAAAAAAGTCCTCAAGACTTTAAGAAAGTGTATTCAGTGTTACAACTCCTGGTTTATTTTTTCATAGTGTAACTGACCTATGGGAAATTCCCAGGGGATGAAATAGGTTCTGCTGCACTTGTTGTTTCTTTTATAATCACTAAAAGAAGCATTATACAATGCCATAAGTCTGGGCTCAGAAGTTTGCTGCTCTAATTAAAAAGTGAATGTTCTCAATGTTTTGCCAAATAAAGCTCTTTTATAACAAATAACCTTTTGATGGGGAAACCACACTGTTTGGACACCAAAAGGTAATTTTAAGGCTTATCTTGAGTGTGTGCCATGGTAAATACAGTCTAGAGCTTCTTGCCTTTCCTCTCTTTACTGAGGAATCAGATGTATTTCAGCAAACAGCTTGTACAAATATTCTACTGTAAATGTAACTGAAGTTTGGGGTGACAAATTCTCTTCTAATGACATTTTTGGAAGGATTACACACACTCTTTCTTGCATTAGGGAAATGGTTCTATAGAATAATGTTGTGGCACATTTCTAATATTAACATAAATTTGCACTGCTTTTGTTTAACTGCCACAGAAATCCTCCTTTTGGTCTGACTATTTTTGACCTTACTCTAATATCTCTTCTTAATTTTTTTTTTCAAGTTTGAGGTTTTTCAGACAAGTTTCATTTGAATTGAGCAGTTACAGAATACTCAGTAACTATAAGGGAATTTAAAAACACACAAAATGTGGATGTTGATAGCTATGGCTCAGTCCCAGTCTTACTAATGCAAATTTGGCAGTCTTCTAAGTAACTGCAGTGTTGGTCCATAAACAAAGTACCCACAGGCAATGCAGTAGTGGTGACAGAAGCCATAGCATCCTAGCTTGCAAACCTTGGTAAGGGGAAGGTGGAGGGGAGAGGGGGAGAGATGGCTTTCCTCTACAGTTCTGCACTCCTTTCCATCAGCTTTGGAGTATGTGTTTAAGGTATGGCCATTCAAATCTAATGCCATGTGAGTTACAATGTAATATGGAGCATATCTCTTGATTTTTTTTTTTGGTTTGTACCCTCAGATTCCTTAGTTTGATTTGGTTCAGTCCTGAACACTGAATTTCCATTAGTAAATTAGCTGAATACAAAGTTGTCTTGACAAAGTGCAGAGGGTCTCCTTGTGGTCACTGGAAGGCAGGAACTGACATTACATTTTGAGAAGCATTCAGTAGCTTGCAGATTTTCCTGTGGAGTTCATAAAAGTGAGAACAGCTGGGCCACTGATAGAACACACTGCCAACATTAGCTAGGGAACCCCAGTTCTTGGTATTGTCACCCACCCAAGACCTTTAGCACCTTCAGTGAGGCTTTTTTCCTTTTGTCAAGGAAGGAAATATACCTGTGGTCCTTGCAAGCATAAAATGTTATTCCCACAAACCTGCAAGCAGTAGACAGCATATTGATTTGTCAACCTGGGATATACACAGTAAAAGATAAGAAGTTGAGGTAGAAAATATTTTGATATCGACACATCTTTATATGCTATTGTATTTCACAGGATATATTAAACTTCTAATGTCTTATTACCAAGACAAGAATTGCAAACTGTACAGAACAGTACAGGCAATCCATTTTTATGACAAGTTTTCAGTGTGAATGAGGAATGGCAAGCATAAGCCATTCTCATTACTGTGTTCTCGTTGTCCTCCATAGATGTCACACCCAGAGCAATCTGTTCAGTTTTTTTTTTTAAGGAATTATATTTCATTTTATTAGATGTTCTTGAGCAGACTAGTTATCTGTGTTAGCCACTTCCAAAAACAAAAGTAAATTGTCCTTGCTCAGACAGTTCAAGAAAGACATGTCAAAAATGAATAATAGTTAGGAGAATTTATGAAATATCTAAATGCTTTAGAAAAATTAAAGCCATTGTGCAGATTCTGGTTGTACAGATTCTATTTTGATATGTATGCAAATTAGTGTACAGTAAGGCAGTTATAATGCATGTTTTTTTAATGAACCACAGAATATACATATGAAACATAATTAGAGCTCTTGGGAACAGCATTGCCCAAATCTAATTTGCTGACATGCTGTCATAAGGTCAAGTAAGTCTTTAAAGAAAAGAACTCTAGTAACCTGAGATCAGAGACTTCCAGATTTTTCTTCAGCTCTCCACCACTGCTTATTCATGCACGTGTTCAGCAGAAAAACTAACCCTTTTTGATAATTCACAAGGCTCTAAGCCCTGCTGTTACCATCCACTGAAGCCATTAAGTACTACATTATAAATTAATACACATTTCTTATACCATGACTCTGGCTTTGTCTTTTTATTTGTCCTTCACAGAAAAATAATTTTGAGGATTGCAGCAAGATGAAGAAAACTAGTTCTATAAACTATTAGGTCTTCCTTGCACTTGCACTTCTTTACTGCTATTTCTATATAAAATTATTCATCTAGTTCAGTTTATTTATTGATACCTTCCTCAGCATAAATTGCTGTTTATTTGAGTTCACAGGTTACTTATGACAGAAGGATACTGGCACCTATTACTATACAGCACAGTGCTGTCCAGCACAGTGGCAATGTTCTGGCAGAAATTATTTTTCCTCTGTACTTTAATGGTATTTAAGATCTTTAACTTAAGAAGTGAAAACAAAGCAACAACCCAATGAAATCTATTTTTTTTTCTTTCCTGTGGGTTGTTGTTTTTTGGGTTTTTTTTTTTTGCCCTAACAACCCTCTTGATAGTCTTGGAAGTTCTTGTTTGGAAAACATTAAGTAAGTTAGGTCAAAAGGCTAAAAACATATGGAATTTTCCATAAACAATACCACAGAGGTTTGCAGTTCAATTTAGGAGCTAAAAAGTATAGTCTAGATTGCAATTATACAGATATACTGCATGCTAAAATATCAATCTCACAACTCATGATTATGTTAAAAATATGCTGAGGTGGCTAACATCTAAAAATATGACAATACTAAAAGTTTATGATTTGGGATTAGGACTGATTCCAGATTATGACAGTGAAGAAAATAAATGGATCCTTCTGTTTTGCTATGGGTCCATTTTCAGCAGGAGGGTTTGTTGGATTTTATACTAATGTTACACAGCACCATGGGTTTATTCTGATTTATCTGGAATACACTAAGTCAATATTTGCCATTCACAGCTCTTGAATAGGGCATTTGTGGACAGCTTTGAACGTCTTTCTTTTCAATAATTTTTATTTTAGATGTTCCAGGTGAGGCTAAATTCTCACTATGCTTGGCACTCCATGGACAACTAGCAAGACTCCCTTCATCAAGGAAAATGCAAGATGACTAGCGAAGGTGGAGGAAAAACACCAAAATAATCTAGCCATGTTTTAAAGAAAGGAAAGGTCCATGACAGTGATAGCTTTTTGATTTGGTGCTCATAAGCTACATTCCAACCATCATGAAGTGTATGCCTGTTTTTAAAACAAGCACTTGACTTTCCTGAATTATAAAAGTAATTCCTAATTAATAAAGTGAATTGTACGCTCATGTAGTATTTTTAAACTTATTATATGAGGAACTCATCTTTCCCTTACATTTATAAAGACACAAAGGAGGGACTTGTTTCTTTGATTTGATTATTATTTAAAGAAAGACTTTCTTCAGATAAAAAAAAAAACAACACTGTAATTGGAGATTTTTTCATTTATTTTTTAAAGTTACAAAATAGTTGCTGCTTTCTGGATTTATTGTTTTGTGAACTCAGTCTTGATAAAATCTTTCATTTTTGGAGATATCTTGTAATTCCTAAAATTTGTCTTCCTTGGACAACCTTTGTTTATATTTTTAAATGGTAAAGTATGAAAAAAGTCTCTAATTAAGAAACATTGAGAAATATATTTTGATAGGAACAATTTTTGTGATACACTTAGTTTATGTGGAAATGTTCTACTTGCTAAATATCTGAGGAAAAAAGTGCATATTTTGTGCAAAATTTTGAGCTACATTTCAAATCCTTAAATTTCTAATTAAACTATCTCTTATGCTTCTTTGTTATCTTCCTCTATACATTTGTCTCTTCATTTTTTGCAAACTACTCTCCCTATAATTCATTTTCACTGCATTGGATGCCCAGCAGCTCCCTGTCACACCCAGAGTTCAAGCTGTCACAGTCATGTTTCATTCCTCTTTTTTTTT
>VYXD01004755.1:262690-273024 GCA_013397195.1 Hylia prasina | reverse complement strand
GATTTGTGATTTGTGATTTGTGATTTGTGTTCTGTTGTCCAGCCTTTAGCCCCCTCAGTTTTTTCCCTCAGCTTGTGTTGCCTCCCACTAATCAGAGGTCATTTTCCTTTTGGGAATCATTCAACCTCCTACAACATCAGATGTCTTATCAATATTCCCATTTAACAGTCTCGTCCACTTTTAGTCTGTTTACATTGAATGTAAGTTTTTAAAAAATAATGCTTTGAAAATTACACCCTTCTTAACATAGCTCTCTCCACTCATTTCATTTTCCAAAGTCTTTTTTTGCTTTTGTCTCCCTTAATTTTCTGCTGTCATTTTTCATTATTTCATCTCTCTAATTCAATGCCTGATATAGCTCCACTTATATAAGCATCCCACTGAAAATTAATAATGCTTGCAAAATGAAATACTTCCATCTGGAACCTCACTCTTTTTCTCTGTGTAAACCCTGCCCCCTATTCAAAGTTTTCAGGCACAGGACAGTACAGCTTCAGTTTTAAAGATGTTTACATAATTTGAGGACAGACAGATCAGGAGGTTGACTGGTTCAGTCTGTGCATGACAGCCCAAATAAATTTACCCCTCATTCCAGTTTTGGGTTCTTGAGCTGGTTGTCAGAGGCTTATCAGTGGTTTGGTGAAAAACCAGGCAACTCAGCCTTCACAAAGGACACTCTCAGGAACTTCTGAATAATTTATTTTTCTATCCAGCATAAAGGGATATGCAGGGACTTCTGTGGAGGAGCCCAAGTGACCAGGGCCAGGAGAAACAGCAAACAGCACCCTATAATTTTGCATGCTTGCTTATTTTCTTTATAAGCACTGACCGTGGACACTTGCTGTTCTTTCTAGTTGTAACACTGACTCCTTTTGCTGCATTTGTCCTTGAAGAATTTGGTCAGAAGATAGCTGGTCATTAGCTTATGTACGACCTCATATCTCTGAAAGAGGTAAAAGTCCAGTTAAATGCCCAAGTTACCCACTGTAATGTGGATGCTTTTCAGACAGGCATTCAGCACATTAGAATAAGAAATTATCATTAATCATAATTTCAGTTGCTGTGTTAGATCACTGGTAATTAAGGAAAAGATCTGTTGCATGTTTATGACTGCTCAAACTATTGATTTGGCTTTTGGGCTCAGTCCAAAATCCATTTGGTAAACTTACTATTTATGACCAGATCCTAACATTGGAATTTATTGGAAGAGTTTATAAGTAGATGTATACAATTCTGAATATAAATAGAAAAAGAAATCACAGCTTATCAGTGTTGTTAACCACTGTGAATAATTTTCTCTCCTGACTTCTTCACATATTATCAATTCAGAGCAAAACTTAAAATATGCTTAGCACCAAAATTGTTTCAGTATGGGTCTGAGCAATATATGCTTGAATGGTGAAAAGAATTGTGAAAAGAACACTGAAAAATGAATAGGAGATTTTTCATTGCCTTCAGAAAGGTTCATATAAGTTCCAAGATCAGGCTTATCCTTCATATATCTGTGAGTGAGATGAGGCTTACTTATTTGAGTGTTTTACTTAATACTTTACGGCTTCTGGTATAAAATATGTTTCTCACTGCATATGAAGAGGCGTTTCTCAGGTTTAAAATTTATAATATACATACATATGTATGAAAGCTACAATATAGACAAATAGCTATATGTATAAAAAAATCCTTTCATGATGAAGGAACACTTTGTATTTGGATGGGAAGCGTTACCTGAAAACGTCTGGCCAATGCTTTCCTTAAAAATATTTCTGACAAACTTGATTTTATTAAATCCATCAAAGTGAAACTAGCTGCTATGCTGGGAGGATGATGGTTGCTCTAGGTTTTCTACGATTATTACTATCTTCTGAAGCAATAATATAAAATATTTGGGAAGGGATTTTTAACATGCTATTTCACTGACCTAGCACTTTTAAAAGGCAAGAGTAAAACAGTTATTTGTCTTGACTGTCCCAATGTTTTTATTCTTAAAGCATTTATCTGGTATTGATTTATATGCACTAGTGTACAAATGAATGTATCAATGGCACCTGTCATTAACTGCCTACAAACAGTAGAAGAGCTGGTGCAACTGATAGAAAGGCTGGCAAAGTCCTTGGCTGAACAAAGTGGCATTTATCTTTGTCCCTGCTTCTGTTATCAGCTGTGTAACAATGCTCTTCTAACAAACATTTTCATACACATGTGGATTCTCCCATGGCATGGATTCACTGGCTGGCAGGGCAGGGTGAGCTTTGCTATGTGGCAGATTCCTGAGGGCTGTGGAGGGGCAGAGGAAACCAGCAAACCCTCAAACGTGAAGCAAGGACTCTTGATGAGCAAGCAGCCTTTCCTTAGGTATTTTGTGCCTCTAGCAGTGATATGTGGAAAATTTTTCAGGACAAGTTTTTAAAGGTTTTTTATTTTTGATATATCTCATATTAATAGTGAATTAGGGAAAATAATTAATAATTTTTATGTACACATAAAGAGTTTGGTTTCTGGGAAGGAAAAGGATGTCTCAGCACTGAAAAAACTCCTCCATGTGCTGTAAAACATAACATAAAATTAAGGCCCACATTTTCCAAATACGTATGGATGTACTTAACTTTATTATCTTGAACAGTTGCAGGCAGTCAAAAGGTACAAAGCCTGAGAATCAATGAGGAAGAATTTTACTATTATTATAATGATTTAATTATCACAATTTTAACTTTAGGCTCTGAATTCCCTGTGCTTAGAGCTCATTTGTGTCCTTTTTAATGGTCTAATTTACCTTCAAATGTGAGCAGCAAACCATGTGAGGTTTTTCTGGAACACTTTGAAGTTCCAGATTTGAAAGTGCCTCTTTTGCCAGTTATCTGAGGTGAGAATCAGGTCAGCTGTATTGTTTAAACAGCTTTAGTCTGAAAAAGAAGTTTGGTTAAATGAAAAAATAAGATAACATTTTTTACCATTTAAAATGTGAATATTTCTGAGAAACCATCTTCATTCAAGAAAAAAGTACCTTTTGTGTCTCATACTTGCCTCATAACCTTAGAAAGGACACCATTAGATCATGCCTGGCAAAACATAGCTTATTATTCTTATAACAAATTATTTGCTAGGTGCCAGCCAACGTTGTGCTGCTTCACAGAATCAGGAAGAGATGGAGACAAAGCTCCTGCCATGAGGATTTTACAGTCTAAATATGCAGATCAGACAAATCCACCCCAAAATGCAATGCATGTTGCTGTGTTTTCGTTTAAGCAGGCAACAGTGTCTTTGTAGTGGGCAGAAAAAGTTAATTTAATAAAGCTATTTTAATTAATATAAATAGCACGTAGGGCTGATTCCAGCACAAACAGGTACACAGAAGCTGTGAAAAAGTAGCTCAGAGACTGAGGCATGCTGTAAGGGGATGACCAAGAAGAACCAGTTGAAGACCTAGGACAGAAGTTCAGGCTTGATGTGAGAGGTGAAAAAGCCATGGAAGAGAATTATAGAGGAGAATGATACAGGTCTTGTGAAAATACAAGATTTGTACAGAGATACATTTTAAATTAAGTGCTAGCAAACCTTCCAAAATATTTTGATTGTCTCTTGAAAATACCAACTTATCTAAGGAAGCATGACAGCAGGATGGGATGTAATTGTGGATGTGTTAGTAGGTGAAGTGTTCTTTTATTGAAGTAATAATATATTTGCAGAATGCGTCTGGGTAAACATGTCAGGAAATCCAACTTCCAAACACAATCTTGCTCAAGTAGTATTTTAAAAAATGGGGAGAAATTTTGTCTTGTTTTGTTTATTTCTTCTCATGGATTTTGATTACATAAAGTTTCACTGGGCTTTGAATTTTTCTGCCTCCAAACACCTTGAAGAGTAGTGGCTTTATCAGGCTTAAATTCATTTCTCACTTCAGTACATGGGACAAAATCTATTTTACCCATCAAAGTATATATTTCTGTGACATGTATTAATGAGAAATTAGCTATTATCAGGCTTAGATAATTAATATAGCTTCTGAAAGACTATGGGTGAATGGTCAAACAAAGCAAATTAAATTAAGAAAATGATCAAAAATTTGCACCATTATAAACCATATGACTTGATTCTATAGCAACTGCTTTGTATTAAATTTCTGTGGTATAACTAAAGCATCTGTTTTAGAAAACACAATATTCCCTAGTTATTAATAAAGCTGGGGCCAGTTTAATTGTTTTTGAATGTCAGTATTGTGTTACCCAGTGCCTGCTGTGTTGCATTCAATTCATTTTTAGGCACAAGATCACAAAAACAATTTCAATAAAACCCACAGGGTAACTGGATGTTCAGGTTGAACCTTTGTCCTTAAACTATAATGTTTTCATCTTTAAAATTCAATCTCCAGGAAAAAAGAGGATAGCCTAAAGTGAAATAACAAATTTCTCAGTGGTCGCCTGGGGCTACGTGGAGTAACATCACCACACATGTTCCTAAGGGTGATCTTAAAAGCATTTTGCCAAATTTCAAGCCCAAAGAAGCTCACTTTTGGTCTCTCAACTCTTCTTTCAGGGCTGTTATTTGTCAAAGGACTAATTATGAGAATACACTTCTACTGAATGGAAACATAGATTTTAAATGTAATGGAGAATGACAATAATTTTAAAATTCTCCATCCATACACAGGATTTGCAGCCCCAGCTCTAGAAGCTACTCTCTAGTTCTTGGACCACTTCAACTGCAGGACAGCCTTAAATTCTCAGACTAAGGAAATGATCTTAATTACATTAGGATGAAACAAAAATGTTTTCTGGGCTAAACAACATCAAGGAAGTTATACCAGCATTGCTGTATTTGTTGCATGAACATCGTAGCCAGGCTTTGCATGTTTTGCATAGATGTAAATGCCTGTATTTGAAATTCCAATATTCTTTGGAAGTATTTGAAACTACAGGATGCTAGGATAGCTATAGGATCTGCCTTTGATTGTTGATTTCCATTTTTCTGATTGACAGATGTTAAGATTTGAGATGGCTAATTCCCATTAGCTCTGAGGCACAAATAGTTTACTCCAGTTTCTGGAGACAGGATGCTTATGCTATACATCTCATGCCATAAACCAAATTCCTTGGTGTGATCATAGCTGCTAGTTAAAATGCTACACTTAGCTGCAGCTTGTACCAAATATATAATAATATTTACTGGCTGCTGTTAAAACCATCTATATAGGTCCTACATTTGACTGTTTGCACATGTGCAATTTCTTCTTAAAAGAATTAAGTGTTTTTCCTGTTGTGGAGGAAAATGTGAAGTTATAAAAAGATGTTGGTGAAAGGTAGAATTGCAAATTATGGAAAATAAGGTCACATGGATCAAAATATTTGTGATCTGTAATTTTGACATCTAAAGAGAAAGATTCCTCTGAATGTCAGAAATATGGCTTCAAGAATACAGTGCTTAATATGATGATTATGAAGTCTGTGGAGAACAGGCACAAGAAACAAACTTGTGTTTCTGTTGTCACATCTACCTGTAAAATTAAAACTTCGTCTGTCCAAGTGGTGTTTGCAGACTGTTCTCTCTTTAGAACTGACCACTGCTGTACAGCATTTACTTTGAAGGGTTTTTTTACTTATGGTGAACATCTCAAGTCTGTCTTTACCAAGGTCTTACAAGCCTTTACAAGGTTTAACCTTCTTTAAATCAGGAGAAGCAGATGTATTGTGATCATGCATGGCAGAGGGTTATCAGTTGAAACTGTAATTGAACAAAAGTTCCTATAATTTCATTCCCTACTACACAGTAATTTTGGGGAGTGTGATGCCACTTCTTTGGAGGATGGCTAGAGTATTTAACAAAACACTGATGAATTGAAATATGATGCACCAGCTGTACGCCTAAAGAATTTGCATGGTTAAAGGTGGGACAGTCAAAAAGCGTATGATATTGTCCAGTTAAATCTAAGTATTACGGAGGTCTTACTGGTTTTAATGGTCATAAACTTAGACCCAGGCTTTAGAGACTCCTGTTCTACATACCATTATTCCATTTAATTGGAAAAATGAAATAATTTTACATTGCTTGTATATTACAGATGTATCAGGCAATGCTAGTACCACAATATGATCAATTAAACATGCTCAGTCTCTAATTGTGGTGTGACAAAGGAATAACCCTGAAAAAAAGGTATTCTATTATTTTCATTCAGCTTTTCAGCTAAAATTTACTCAACCTAAAGGTAACAGTTCTCAAAAAATACATTGTTAGATTATTAGTTAACTAATAAAAATAGTGTTATGAAGTCAAGTACTTAAAGCGTAATTTAATGCAGAGAGGTAACAAGGAAATGTTCATACTGGCAGACCAAGCTCCTGTTTTTTCAGCTGTTGTATATTCATTTGTGTAAGCTGCAACATGTCATTGATTCACTGCCATTAAAACCAAAAGCCAGATTTTTATGGATATTCAAGGTGGGTACAGCTGAAAAATCTGAACATTTACTACATCTTTGTGAAAATTTTCTAAATCAAATTGCAGAATTCAATCAAAATGTGTGAATGTTGGAATAAGCCACTACCAAAATCCTATGGGAAACACACCTGTGTGTTTCTTACAGAGAATAAAACATAATTTAATGTTATTTACCCAAAGAAATTGTCTTGCTTCTGTCATAAGTAATAAATTGTGCCTTCTGCCTATTAAAAAGACATATTAGGAACTATATTAGGATATATAGAAATACATTATTTAAATACATATTTTGGGTTTTGGCTACCTAATTTTACCAGGACACTTTCAGTGGCCAAGTACACATAGATTTCTTTACATTCAAGGTGAATTTTTTTTTCCTCTGATATATTTTCTTTTTAAATTTCTCAGAACACTGCAGGACAACTTAAAAATATAAATATTGGCTGATGACTAACTTCAGGGTACACTATGTGAGTTTTATGCTAAGGGTAAATATTTAACATCTATGGTTTTGTTATAAGAATGTCATCTGTTAAGGGTATTTTATTGATCTTGGCTTCGTAGTGTTTTCCTCTAAACTATTCTTTCTTGCTTATGCTTTAAACTTTTTTTAAATTGTTCACGCTTTGCCTTAGCTCAAAAAAAATACGTGGAAAAATTGTGTTAGTTGGAAAAATATGATTCTTCCACCCGTGTTTTCATATTGACAGAACCTATAAAAAACAAAATTATCTCTAAGGTTTAGAATGGTGTATGAGTCTGCTAATAGCTAGGCTTATATGGCTACTGAGGAAAAACAGCAAGCAAAATTTAAGTTCCAATTTCATACCAGTGCTATGGCAGGATGCAGTCTTTTCTGCTGGAAGAGAATTCAGTTTATAATGCTTGGCCATAATACTTCTATTAACCGGCTTTTCTTGCAACTGTAGATGTGAATGCTTCACTTCAAATACACTCTTCCGGTCTCCCAGAAAGTAATGGAACTATTCAATTGTTTAAGTGCCTCTGTGTTTACAGGGATGAAGCCTAAATTTTCACACAAGACCTCCTTCTTCATAGATAAAAGGCATATTGAATAGACAATAAAATGGAATGAAAGCATGAAGTTCTTTCAAAGTCTTTAAGATCATGTGCATATTCAGATGCATCCAGGAGACAATGCTGTAATGCATTAAATCTTCTCATTCTACATCAGGCTGCAACATACATTTTCTCCTCCAGCTTCTGTTAAAGTTACCTACCACCTTCATAATTCAAGAAGTTACACCAGAAAATCTACTGATATGTTTACCCATGAAAAATAAACAAACCCTACAAGCCTTCCTTCAACCAAGGAAGAAAAAACATGTGCATTCTAGTGACACAACAGCATAAGCATCAGTTCATGTAATTGGATGGGGATGTACATGAGGACCTTGTAGGTACCTGGATTAGAGTATCCCCAAGACATTTTGATAATGTAATTCAGACCAGTGCTGTGCATTCCAAAAGCAAAATAAATTACTCTTTGTTAGTTGTTTGCATGACTACCAGGGACCATTCCTAGTGGGGATGGTTTTTTCTACCCAGAGAAAGTATGAATTGCATTAGAGGCTTTAAAATTAATCTCAATTTCCCTTCAGTTTGGCGACGGAATATTAACAAGTTGCTTCCAGGAACCCTTGAGAGCTTCCCTCAGTATCTCATTCTGTTAAAAACTTAGATCTATCCCTGCAAGTACTATGGAATTTAAAATACAGTTATAAGCATTTTAAAATTGGTTTTGGTACGTCACCACTATTAAAATTTCTATTAGTTTTTTATTATATGTAATTCCCCTGTAGCACCATGGAGTTGCCTAATAACAAATTTACTCTTCTCTATTATAGGTTGTATGGGATAAAGTTGAGAACAGTAGTGTAATGTAAAACTCTGTTCAGCATGTTGCAACTTTCTCAGAATTTATTTTATTGGTTGCTGTTGTTGGTTTTGCTTAAATTTTCACACTTATCTGTACCTTACTTAGTAGATGTGTTTTTGTTAACCATCCTACTTTAATGTTGTGGATAACAGACCTCTGTGAAAGTTGCGGCTTTCAGAAAGTTGTTATTATTCAGGTTCAAGGCATAAAGTTTTTTAGCATAGAACATAAATTCTTCCTCTCAGAGTCCACTCCCTTTCATGACTTTCAGGTAAAACATGGCTTCTTTCAAGCTCCAAACAGACCATAAATTCCCTAGTTTAGTCTCCTAAGGCAGAGAATTTCCATTGGGTTTTTTTTTCAATTTCTATTTCAGAGGGAAATGAGGCAGATGATCTGTGTCAGGGGAAATTTGTTGCAGATAGCAGTATGTTTGGGATGTTCTGTGAAAGTCTACAGAGATCTTATGTTCTTAAATTGAAAAGTTTGGTATCTGAGTAGTTAAATATTTCTCATTTTTGCTCAGACTAGTGTAAAAACCAATTTGCACATAATTTTTTCAGTTATGAACTAAGCACCAAAAATATTTTGTGCTGTGTTTCAGGTTAGTGCAGGAACAGCATTCATGTTTAGTTCATTAAGGCTGAATTTTTGTAGCAACCCCTTCATATTTCTTTATATGACTAATAAATACAAGGGATTCTAATGTGGAAGGGCTATCATGCTGGCTGTGGTGAGGATAAGTTTGGTTAACAGGAAGAAAAGGTCTACAGCATAGGTTTTGGCTCATAATTAGAATAGAAAATACTCAAGGAAAAGACACTGTAGGGACAAGAGTTATATACTGACTAGAGACTTTTGATGAATGTTTAAAATCTTGTAAAAGAAAAGAAAACTCATTGTTATGCTGGAAAATAAAATGCAGGTTTATGATGTTGGCGTAATAATCTTCCTGTGGGTAAAAGAATTTCAGATGCTAGTAAACTGGGAAGTTTAGGAAAAAAAAAAAAAAAACCAAAACCAAAACAGTTCCAAAGCTCACAGGTTTTGGTGTCATTAAAAATACAATATTGGTAAAGCAGATATAAAATATTTGGTATGTGAGTGGATCAAAAAGGAGCTAACAGAGCAATTATAGCTGGACTGGAGGATTTGAAGGAGGAAGAGAGTGTTCTTGCTAAAGCTTAAAAATAAAAAAAAAAATAAAAAGAGGAAGTCAAGTGTAAGGGAAATCAGATATTATTTCTTCCTGGTCTCTCGCCAAACACCCCATTGAAGAGGCAGACCTTTATTCCAGTAAAGAAAGTTTTCTTGCCAAAAATGTGGAGGTTGCTACTTTGCTCCCAGCCAAGCTGAGAATGAATTATGGAAATAAAACTTACATCTATTGGGACCTTCAGTCATCTGTTACAAAATGTTGAAAGTGACTTAATTCAGGAAGATCTGGATTCTAGCTCAGGCTCAGAGGGAACTTGAGGGCTTTATGGCTTCCTTTTTTTCTATCAAGTTTTATAGCCCATATTTGTAGTAAAATAATGTTGTTTGAAGTTTGTATGTTTCATGGGAGTGGTGCCTTGAAGAAGTTATTTCAGTTAAATGGCACCAGATGGAGTGTTTAGTTTGTGACAGGATTCCACTGTTTAGCTTGAAATTATGTTCTTTATTTGATGGCTTTATGGCATCAACAGCTATTCTAATGGCATATATTCTTGGTCTGCCCCTTGGAAAAATGGGATAAAATGCATCTTGAATCAATTTAGGGAGGAAAAAAAAAGCTGTGGCTAGATAATAACAACGCTGAGGATTTTCTTTACTATGAGGTTTCATAACTTCATATCAGAGTATGAATTAATTTTCAGTTCAAAAGTATGTCTTGGTTCTCTTTGGCCTATATGAAAATCTTCATATATCTAGTAAGGATAGAATAAATCCTCAAATGCAACAATAATAATTAATATTTAGTATGAGAGTAAAAATATTTCTGTATAAATACATGGGGGTCAGC
>VYXD01004755.1:248297-262638 GCA_013397195.1 Hylia prasina | reverse complement strand
TTTTTTTTTTTTTTTTTTAATTTGCCACCTTTCTTTATGTTGGTGTCGTCTGTATTTTAGATCCTCCATTTTGCAGCAAAAATAAAAGCCCAAAGAAGACAGGAAGAAGCTTATCAGTATTAATTGCAGGACAATGAGATTGATACTAATTGTGACACTGACTTTTAGCACTCATTGTCCAAAAGTAATGGGTGAGAGAGAAGGCAGATATGGCATGAAAATTACCAGACATAGAACAGAAATGAAAAATGTGTCACAAATTATTTTAGGACTGAGAGGTCATCTGTATAAGGGGACAGGCCTTCAGAAACAGAAAGCACAGTCACAAAACCAACAGTGTAAGTGTTTTTATCTTCCTTGAAGGAGATTGAGTTCCTCAGCCAGACTTGTGTAGTGGTAAAGACTCTGAGGTGGGAAGATAAACATGTGGGAGATTTTATCTTCCCTAGGAAAAAGACAAACAATCTGAGGACTTCTAATAATAAGAAAGACTCTGAAAAGGAAACAGAAATCAGATTTCTTGTTTTGTGTGCATTAGTCAATACACTTTCTAAATACTTGTACTATCTAGTACTAGAGAAGTTGTACTCGAAATAAAGGAGGGAGGGAAAATGGCAAAACAAAAAAAAGTAAAGAAATGGTCAAATTTCAAATGATCTCCAGTGGTTAATATAAAAGCAAACCCAGTCACAGGTCATTGAGACATCACCAGTGGAAAAAGTAGAAAGAGTTTGACAGGAAAGTGAATGGGAAGGTTTCAGACATCTCATGTTCTGATTCTGACTAGGACAGGATTCATTTTGTCAGGAGCCAGGAGGGGCATGGCTTGGACAAGGAGGTTGTTTTATACCAGCTCAGGGCATGTGCAGGGGGCAGGAGGGGAAGGAGCCCCTTCTGGTCAGGTAATGGGGAGTGGGCACTCAGGTATTGCTGGGCTCTGCACGGTGAGCACTCGTGTGAAGTGTTCGCTCTTGTACGCTCTGTTGTGGGTATTGTCACTGTTACTTTTTGTTTGTTTTTTTCATTGTTGTTTCCAGTAAACTCTTATTTCAACCTGTGATCTTTGCCATTATGCCTCCAATTCTCCTTTCCAGCCCACTGCAGGGAGCAGGGGGAAGGGGAGTGGAAAGGGGAAGTGAGCACGTGGTGCATGGTTTGGACTGTTTCAGTGGGAACATTAACTTGGGGAGCACCACTCCTGTACCACAACATCTCATCACTTATTTTAGGATCTAGGAGAGTTAGACAGTAGGACACCTTAGCTCAGCTGGTCAGAGCATGAGGCTAGTAACACCAAGGCTGTGGGTTCAATCTCTGTATGGTGCATTCATTTTAGAGTTGGACTTGATGATCCCTGTGGGTCCCTTCCAACTCAGAATAATCTGTGAATCCCAAGTATGGGTCCATGCGGTATGAGCTTCTCAATCTTTTGGTCCCAGCTGTCTCTAGGAAGTGTGCTTAAATCACTTTTAAAAATGAGAAAAGGCACTCAGACATTCCTCAAAGTTTTGCTCCAAGTCAGTCACAAAACAAAAGGAAGCTCTTGATTTGTAACCAGAAACACTTTGAGACCAAGGGGAAATTCTGGAATACCCACACAGTCCCTGAATGTAGAACTCTTCTGCAAAAAAATCACAGATTCCTGCCAGACCTCAGTTCAGGTTTCCAGCTAATTTGAGGTGTGGCACACTGCAGAAAGTATGATTTATAGGAATTCCTTCACACATTTTATATATATATATATAACAAAATTGTATCAACAGTTAACTCTTTTTCAGGAACAGAGATATTAAAGAGACATTATTGTGTATATTTTATTTTTTCAATAAAATGGTTTGAAATATATCCATTATTATTAACTGCTTGTTCATAACTTTCTCAAACAAGTATTAATTTTTATACCTTCATTAGCTGAAATAAAAATAATAACACTGTCTATGAAAACTAGAATGAAGTAATGCTGTTAAGAACTAACAGGAAAAATATTCAAATCTATGAAGGATTTGCTACTGCTATTGTCTCTTTGAAAAATGGCAGATAAATAATCACAATTATGACAAAAATATAGATATCAAGACATTTCTAATTTCCCCTACATCAACTCTAACCATTTTAGTGTTCTGTAAAGACCGAGGTCAATCTGTAGTTTTAGAACTGATTCTCCCCACACATCTGTAAAAACCAAACAAAAAATTTCAACCAACCAGCAAAACAAACAAAACTACAAACAAACAAACCACAACAAAACAAAACCAAAATCAAATAAAACAAAAACAAACAAAAAAGACTCAAAGTCTAAACAAGCAAGAAACCCTGCCCCCACAAAACAAAAACTGAAAATAAAACAAACAAAAAAAAACTAAATTAAAAATTAAAAAATTAAAAAATTCTATTAAAAAAATCAAGCTGATGAAAACCTCTGAAGTAGAAACAAAGAAACCCCTTGGTTTCAATAATCTCGTCTAGGTAGTCATGCTTTTCATTTTAAAGATATTTGATTCATTTGCTGCTCCTCTTTCCAGCAATGTCTTGACTTCTTTTTTTTTTTTTTTTTAAGAGATGGGTCTTTATAAAGCATGGCAGAATCCTTCTTCACTGAAATGTTCTGACAAAGGATCTCTGGGGATATGATGGTTAAACAGTTGAGCAAATACCCACTCCTGAATCGGTGATCAAGAGAAGTGTTCACAGCACTGATCCCCTTTCACACCATGAGTTGTGTGACATTCCTTGCCTCTGCCATGCCCAGTTCTGGACACCATTTATCCTTCAGTTCATGGATGCTCAGGCAGTTTTCCCTTTCAATCACAGTCACAGAACATTTGTTTGAAATGCCTAGTGAGCTATAAATCATTAACAACCCACACCCCACATGTGGAAGACCATCCAGATCAATAAGCCTTTCAGTTATTCTAGAGGAAAAGAGGTCTACTTTTCCTAAGAGTTATCTGCATGAGAACATTCTACTTGCATACGCAGCTTTGGTTTTGAATTTTATTGTGGCTTTTGCCACTATTTATTCTGCTTTTTATTTCTTTAATTTTCACAGTCCTGTCATATCCTAACTTTTTGACTAGATCTGTGTTCCATGTGTCCTGTAGTGGTTACATCTTCGTATCCTTGAAATCTTTGTGAAATATCTGAATTTACATTTGAGAAATGATTTTTTAATTTTTTGGTGCTGTAATGAAGACCTCAGAGAAGTTCTTTACTGCCAAATGTACATGTAATAAAACAGTACATGTTTTATTAGCACTTATGCAATGATAGTTCATACAAAAATGTATATATTTCTATATAAATATATATATCATGCATACAAATGAAAACAGTGGAACTGGAACAAATAACACTGCTTACTCTTTACTATTTCATCCTTTAATAGCTCAGCTGTTTTCTCTTTTTTCTTATAAGTAATCACCTTTCCCATCTGAAACAAATTAACTCCTGGGGAGGATATGTTCTGAGAGCTTTCATATGGTCCTTGTTACCAGGGAAACTACTTCTTTTGTCAGTATGTGTTCTGAAGCTCACGGACAGTGTAGATTGCTTTGTAACATCAGATGACAAGAGACAGCAAGGGCCAACTAGTTTGCATGTGGTTTCTGAGCAAAAAAATAATTAGAGACTCTCACAACACCGGCCAACATTACTTATCCCGGACAGCTCTTCAAAACAGAGGTGTGCAAAATAGTGTGGTTTATCTATGCATTCAGCTTCCTGCAGGTTGATGAAACAAATATTGTCCTGGAGGCAGGTGGGTGAGGGATGCAGTGCTGAGCAGCTGTCGGTGCTGGGGAGTCCTCTGCTGGGGACAGTGGGTCTGGCGACTGCTGGACACTGCAGGGTCCAGGTTTAAGGGATCTGGAATAAGCTGCCAGAGGAAACCACTTCCCCTTGAGCAGGTTCTTCCTGGGTACGTGTATCTCATTTTGAAAGTGGTTTGTAGCACTTGTTTTGTTTTTGTCACTATACTGTGTGTAATTTTCCAAATTATTAAGCCTAAGCCTTCCAATTTCTGATGGCATATGGTACCTGAGAGAATATCTTTCTGATGTAAAATGTGAGGGTTTTGAAAAGACGGTCTGCTTTTTTATTTTCAGCAAACAAAACCAACAGGTACAGCAGGGAAGTAAAGCATGTACCTCATAATAATTGCTGCTGTTTCAGAAGCTTCTCTCATTTACATTTTTAATCTGTAATGAGCTCAATGTCCACACTGGATTGTGGGAGTTATTGGATTTAAAGTGACTAGCAAACAGAATACAGGGTTGAGCCAATAATGCGAAATATCAGTGCCATTAACAGCTTCTGAGATCTCAGCAAGGCTTCTGTTTTCAAAAGTCTGTTAATAACAAGGCTCAGTGTATGTCTTATGTCTTTACCAGTCTGCTTTTTAAACTATGTTACTATGTCTAGCATTTTATCCACAGAAACTGGTTTGTTTTAGAAGCGAAGAAAGAATAGATTAATGAAGCTAGAGCGTTTGTTTTGTTGAGGAATCTTTTAGGAAAGAAAAATAAAAGGAAAATAGAAAGAAAATATCATCTGGGTAATCCATTTTCATTCTTTGGAAGACCTAAATAATAAAACCAGAAATTCTGGCTGCAGAAGTGGAAATATCAGTTTAGCTTTAATCATAATCATTCCACCATTGTTACAATAGTCCTGACAAGTTGGAGTTCATGGCTTTTTTGAAAGCCATGCATGAATATAACTGAAGTTTCAGTCAGCAACACCTAACCATGAATATTGAATATGAGAACAGATCACAGAAAATGTAGCACATTGACAACAGACATCAAACAGTCTGCTTTGGAAAGCATCTGTACTATTAATCTGAGCAGATCACCAGGTAATGGCTATTCAACCAGCTGAATACAGTGAAGAAGGATAAATCATAGACAGCAAGCTGAGTGAAATAACTGAGATCATAGAAATGGCAGATCAAGTGATTAAAAAACCACTGCTTTTACTTACATGGCACCAGATGCATTAAATACTAACAGGAAAGCAAAATTCCTAAACCAGAAGCATACAGCCTAAAAAGAGCTTTTTATGCATATGATGAGAGTTAGTCAAAGAAAACCAGCACAAGTGGATGACAAATTTATGAATGCATTTGGTATAATGGGGTATCAGATATTTTCTTGGGATTGCTTATGAGCAATACAAACACTTTTCTATATGATGGTTATGTTTCTCCACGGTACATTCAATGGGCCTGATGCAGCAAAAAATATGGACATGTTCCTATATCTCATAACTATACACACAGGAAGTTTTAGATAAACTCTCATTTGCCTCTGCTTCCAGTGGGATATAAACAAATGCTTCCTTTTTTTATGAAAATAGAAATTATTTCACTTTCTGCTAAAATAAAAGACATGACAAATAAAATACCACACCCCTTCCCCTTGGGACACTGGGCAAAATTCTGAAGTAAAAGGGTCTAAAGCATATGAGAAGCTCAGGTGAGCTTTTCCTTGGATTCTGCAAAATCTGTGCTTTCAGGTTGGGCTCGTAGCTAGCAGGTCCTGCAGGAATTCTGCAAAAGCTGAGCATTTAGACCCTGAGGGAAGAGGGGAAGCTCTTCCCAATCTCTTTCAATAGTGGTTTCCCTTGTCAATTAAAAGGATGCCAGCTACTGTCAGCTAGGAATCTGTCAAGCCCTTAGTGTAAGATGCCTGAAGGGAGGATGCAGATTAAAGCAGTGTAAGAAAAACAGATGTTAGAGCATGAACTAGAGATGTTCTGAAATTCAAAGAGGTTGTTCTGCCTTAATGTGCTTAATTACAGAATTCCTTGTTGCTGTCATTAAAATTGAACCCTGCTGTTAGCTCATTCATCTATGCTCCAATTTCCATTAAAAAATTTCAGTTCCCTTAGGGGTGGTAGGACCACCTAGATTTGCCAATCCCTGAGATGTTACATCAATAGGGGAAAAAAATATTCTCTTTATAATTCTGAACTATTCAGTGATCAATGTAAAAAGGAAGTCCAGTGCTTAAATTCCAGGACTAGGGAGTAGATGATCTAGATTTTATTACATTAGATAGATCTGTGATGAAAACCCAGCTCCCTTGAAAACCTTGAAAGTCTGGCTATTAACTTCAAAAGACCCACGATTTCTCCCTTGCTGTTAAAGTTGGAGTTAGTAATTCAGGTCAGTCTTTTGAAAAGGCCTCAGAACTACAGATCATACAAGAACACAGAGCATCCCAAATATGAAGCATCCAGCACATGAACTCCTTTATGCAAATTCTGTACCCATTTTTTTGTACTCTCATCATATGCAGAAAATAAGAAAAAATATTTTTGGTTTTATTGAGAATTTTTACTTACTGTTGTTAATCAATGAAAATATAATAATAATAAAACAATTAATAGAAAATATATTAAAAACTGCACATGATTAATCTTCTGCTTCCTCCATTCCTGAGTAAGGTCAAAACTGTTTTTCAGTTTTCTACGTAAACTTCCAGTTCAGGTTGCATTCAGATATAGAATGTAAAAGGGGAGCATTTTGTTGAAATCATTCTCTCTAAAACATATTTAAAAACTACACTGAAGAAATTTTTTCCATAAAATTGAAACTGGTTTATTTTTTAGGAAATTTAAAAAAGAAACTTTTTTTTTCCTGAATCTTGTTAAAACAACAGGTTTCCACNTAAGTGCCATATCTACATGCCTCTTAAATACCTCCAGACTTCACCACTTCCCTGGGTAGCTGTTCCAAAGCTTGACACCCCTTTCCATGAAGAAATTTTTCCTAATGTAAAGTCTGAACCTTCCCTGGTCTTCCCTGAGCCTCCTTTTCTCCAGACTGAACAACCCCATCCGTCTCAGCTGTTCCTCATAAGAGTGGTGCTCCAGAAACCTCATCAGTTCCAGTTCTCTTCTCTGTCTTTCTTGTAGTGGGAACCCCAGAACTGAACACAGGACTCGAGGTGTGGCCTCAGCAGTGCTGAGTACAGAGGGACAATGACTGCCCTGCTCCTGCTGGCCACACCATTCCTGATCCAGGCCAGGATGCCGTTGGCCTTTTTGGCCACGTGGGCACACACTGGCTCATGTTCAGCTGCTGTTGCAGCATCCCCAGGTCTTTTTCCCCTGGGCAGCTTTTCAGCCACTCTGTCACCAGCCTGTAGTTTTGCCTGGGGTTGTTGGGACACAAGTGCAGGACCCAGAACTTTGTCTTGTTGAACCTCATACAGCTGGCCTGAGCCCATTGATTCAGCCTGTCCAGAGCCCTCTGCAGAGCCTTCTGCTCTCCAGCAGATCAGCCCAGCCTGGTGTCATCTACAAATGAATATGGGTGTCCTTGATCTCCTCATCCAGATCATTGATAAAGATGTTAAACATGACTGGCCCCAGAAATGAGCCCTCAGGAACACTAGTGACAAAGTGCTGTTTACAACCAAGCAGCATATCCAGATAGAAGAAACCCAGCTACTTCGAGTCATAAGAAAAAGAAAGGGAAATCAAGGACAATATAAACCTAACATTGCAAGTTTCCAGAAAACAGAGTAAAAACATTCAGGGTTTATTTTTGCTGCATAAATATTTAAATTAAATATAGACATGAAAAGGTCAAACTTGCTCGTCCAGGAAGCCAAAGAACAATCTGAGTTTCCTTTTCAGGTTTTGAATAAAGTTATGTAAAGATGTCTTCAAATGTGGTTAAGGATGGGAGAAGGGAACACCCATTCCTGTGGAGTTACTCCATGGAAGAAGACTGGAGCTCCTGAAGGCACTTGGATGGACTTCTACATGCCAGAAGCAATGAGTCGTGTCTGAGACAGAGTGAACCTGAAGAGACTGGAGAAAAATGCTGCTAGAGCCACAGAATCACAAGTATTTGTGTCCATTTAATATAAATATTAGTATAAAAATCCTGATACCAAAACCCGACGTTGTCTAAGAACTGCTTTATCATAATGTGCTATTCATTTTTTCATAGAATAAACTCAATAATTTTATCTAGAGTTTTATTTGACTTTCTAAACTTTTTGCTGTCCCTCCCAGAACATGCACTCAAATATTATGAACAGTCTTTACTCTTACTGAATAGTGCTTTGTAGTTTTCTAGATTCATTCTGATTAAGTACAAAGACTGCATGGTATCACATTTAAAGGAATGCGGTGTTTTTAAAGGAATCTAAATAACTGACCTACTCTTAAAGAGATGACATTAAAAAAAAAAAAAGTGATCAAGATTTCAAATGTTCTCTGTGCTTAATATTAGGAGCACGAACTAAATATTTCTGGAGATCATTTAGGAACCTCAGTGGAAGCAAAGCACTGCATTTCATTTGTACCATGTGAGCCAATTACTTTTGAAAATAGATTTTTTTTAGCACACTTTCCATATATCAGAGTGAGCAGTACCTGTGACTGGGTATTGTAAACAATCTGTTTTGGTTAGCATTCCTACCAGCAAACCACGTGGTAGGGTACTGTTGAGGAGTGAGAACAGTAGGATTAGTTAGCAAAGGATTCAAAGCAGAATATCTTGAAAATTCACATATTTCAGTATATCTTGAAAATTTATATATTATTAGAAATATATGAGGGACAGTTTCCACAGCTTGTTGTCACAAAAAATTATAAATACTGTTTCAGAAAAAGTTTTTGCAGTTATAGGAACCAGGTTACTGAAGGAAATTTCAGTGTTTATTTATTCTTTAGTTGAAGTATAACTTAAAATTATTTTGGCATGAACTGTCTGAAGAAATATGACATATTTGGATGGCAGTGCCCCTTGCACAATGGTCAGAGTGTTTTGGTGGGAGAAAAATACACAGATCACAGCAGGAGTCAAACTGAGCACTGGTTAATGGCAGCTTGACACAGATATTCAAAGAATTTATCAGGTAGCTTAAATAAAATGGAAAGAAAATGAGGAGTCTCCATACCATTAGAAATCTTTAACAGATACTGAGTGTCAATTCTAGACTATGTATTCCAATCCAATAAATTCAGACAAAGCGCCAAGTCAGTGGTAAAGAAGGGACAAAAAGGAAAGGTGATATGCATAAAATCCACAAACATCCCTCTCAAAACCCATCCCACCAAACCCAAAACCTTACAACTGTAGCTGACTCCCAGCATATTTGGTTGAAATCAGAACAGGGCTGTACCCTATCTGCAGAACAGCTTCCAGATGTGCCCTTCCATCTGCATGTCTGAACAAATTATATCAGTTTTTCCACTCTGCACCAGGAGATTCATTAGTAGACCACCATAATGCATTTACAAATTTATATTAGCTAGGAAAAACAGTATTGGGTTGTTTGGAGTGGTATTAGGGCCTCTGGGACTGATATTTTGCATGTAATCTAAAGGTACTTCCAGTAGTAAAATATGCCAGGACCAAGTTACTACTCCAGGCATGACATTGGTACATCTTTGTATCATTTCTGTACGCCTCTGCACATCTCAGAAAAATCTGTGGGTTGGTCTGCTTCAGTAGGTACAATGCTGAGTTTTTCAAGTGATCTCAGTGAACATTAGGTTAGTATGGTCCATGAACAAAGCAATAAATTTGCTTCTTTGGTGTTTTGGAAGATTCTGCAAAGGTTAGTCAAAAGAAGGTGAGAGAAGGAGAGTCATCCCATTCACTTCCAAAGACACCAACAACAAAAGAGAAATCATCGAATGAAAATTATAGCTACTTTTCATTGTCCCTTCTCTGCTTAAGTGATATCTGTAACATTTTCATTAACAATGCTAAATTTACTTTGAAGAAAAAGGAACAAGGGAACAGAATTTGTAAAGTTGTGTGTTATTCAAACAGATCAATTAGTTGTAAGAATGTATTCTACAAATCTGGAAATTCATTCACAGAGGCTATTAACATTGCGCAAACTGCTAAAATATGCTGTAAATATTTTCAGCATTGACAAACCAGAAGAGAAATATTTTCTTCACTTTTTTTTTCCATCACAGCTTTCATTAATCTGCCCAAGTACAATGTAGAATAGAAGAGAGCTTAGGAAGGGTTCTTACTTTACATCAAAATCTTTCATTTTGTACTCCAGTATTTCTTATAAGATGTGGCCTGTTAGCTCAAAAATATATTCACCCTGATTTTTCTTTTATAATCTTCCAATAGTTAGAATTAAATTTTTCATCACCTTTCTTGCTTGAAGTAATTTTCCTTCCAAATGTATATTTTTGTTCTAAAACAATAAAACACCCCCAAATTTTATATGACATTTTATATCTTAAAAGTACTTCTGTAAGTAGTGTACTGTCAACATCTTAAACCAGTAATTCTGCAGTCTTGTTGCAGAGATCCATTCCTCAATGAATAAATATAAATCACCTATCATTTTACATAAGCTATTTGAGAACTGATCTTAATGTAGGGTAAATATTTCAGCATCTGAAGATTTTCTCTGAAAGACCTGATGCTAAGACATTAAAACCTATGGAAATTATTTAGTTAGAGTGAGGGCAAGGTATCTGCCCCAAGTTTTCCATCTTATCCTATGTTCTATCCAGTAGTCATTTTTTCTGTTTTAAACCATGAGAAATTGACTGTGCTAGGCACTGACAATTCTACCACTTGCATATAAAAAGAGTTTCTCCAGAAACAAATAGGCATTATAAAACTTGTAGTTGCAAACAGCCAACTCCAACCTTCTTTACCCCTACTCCCAAAGGTCCTTCAGACTCTCTGCTCTGCCTCCACCTCTTCTCACATCCCTGCTTGCCTCCTGGCAACATTTAGCTGGTGTCCTAGGGTGACTTTATGATGCCTGTATCCCCAATCGTCTGTCCTGCTTGTGATGTATATTGAGTTCTGTACCTTTAAAACAGTCTGACCATGACCAGGAGAAGAAGAAGATACGTGAAGTTTTTGTTTTGAAAATACTGCCGGACTCCCACACATTCCTCTCCTGACTCCGGTTCGTGAAGGCACAGACAGCGGTGGGACAGAGATCTCCGGTGCTTTTAGTTAGTTTATCTAGCTGAGGCAGAGAAGTTCCCTGGACTGTTTTTTTTTTCCTTTTTCTTGGGATTGTTTAAATCTGCCCTGGACTGAAGAAAAACCCAGAGGAGCACCGAGGCCTCGCACCTGCAGCCCCTTCCCCCCCCACCCTGGGCCTGGACCTCCGGACGGACTGGGATTGGTGAAGACTGAAAGCAAAGACTTTATCAGTTTTCCCTACTCTGAGCAGCAAGAGGTTTTATTGTTCATTTTATTTGTCTTATTATTCATTCCCTGTGCTTCTAGATATTTTGTTTATTAAATAAATAGTTCTTTCCACTTTTTTCTCTGAGGAAGTTATTTTCCCGGACTGGCAGGGGGGAGGGGTGGTTTGAGTTGGCCTTCCAGAGGAAACCCCCTTCGGAGGTTTCCTCCCAAATTTGCCCCAAACTAAGACAGCTGGGCAGGTTGCATGGTGTCAGCCCTGTTTAGTTTCCCAGGCAGGCACCAACAAGGCAGAAATGTGCCAGCATCTCTGCTGAGGAGAGGTGGGAGGAAGCCCTAAAGTCTTCTAATTTTCAGAAAACTTGCATGAAATTAATGTTGTTGGCAATTTTGCCCTTTTATAAAATTGGCTGAAATTACTAGATGTATTCAGAAGCCCTCACAGGGATGACATATATCCACCCAGATTTGATTCAGATGTACAGTGCTCCTATAAATCCCTTTCTCTTCCTCAGCATGCCTAATAGTATCAGAGGCTTCCTAACCCACAGGTATGCTGCCAGGGAGGTCTGCTAAATAATGTCCTGTCTGAACAGGAGCTGCATGATGAGCTTATATAATGTTCTGAATAACGTATAGGAAATGTTACTGCAATTCTGGAGTTCGTTGCATATAGATATAGATCTACAGACAGTGATAAGAAGACAACTTTCTCCAAACCTAATTTTCTAACCAGGTCATCCTCTGGTTGCTCTTATCAAGTGGAGTTCTGATCTCACCTATTCCAGCATGTATATGCAGTACTTCCATGTGATTTGATGAATATGTAATAATCAATGAGAACAGGTTCACATTCTCTGCATTTTTAAGGAACACTATTTGAAAGAGCACCATTAAATTACTAAATGAAATGCTCAGGTTTGACCCTCTTTAACTCATAGGTAAAATACCCTTCAAATTTACTGAGTCCTTGGATTTTGTCCATAATCCATGCTTAATTTCATCAAATGCTATTCAACCAGTAAATCATGTAGGAAAATGCCAAGTAATTGATTCTCTAGACAAGACTTAATGGAAAGAAGAAAACAGGTTAGAGTAGTTGAAGAGGGGTTTTTTTGTTTGTTTGTTTGTTTTGGGGTTTTTTGTTGGTTTTTTTTTTTCAAATATTCAAAACTTATTAAAGGTTTCAACTTTTCAATATAGTGAAATCCTGAACGTAATGCACCTTTACAAAAGCCTCCAGATTAAACCTGCAGATACATCTCACTCTATAAATATACTGCAGCCTGGTAAAACTGAAGAGTCATAATTCATTTACACTGGCCACAGGGAAGTATCTGAGAGGTATTTCAAGCTAAATGGGATACACACAGGTTGGGTCAGCAGTTTTCCCTGAATTTCTTCAGACATAACATTGGACTATGGTATAGCGACCACAAAGAAATGCTGAGTTTGTTGTAGGATGATAAGCTTGGGCTGTTTCCTCTGTGTGCATGAATAAATGGCCATCTGAAAGAGAACATTTTATGTTCTACTGATGGTCTTCCTTGTTGGCTTGTAGTCCCTTCTGCATTGCTCCACCTCTCCAGGTGAGATTTCCCATTATCCCTTCCAGCTGTGTTTTCCTCAATATGAAAACTCATCCTCGTGCTCTGCATGAAGCCACTCCATTGTGTGGCCGAAGGTGGTGAGCACAACCTTTCCAACAGTGTTTCATGCAGCTGTTGGAGAACGTTTCCCGAAGATTAAGGTGATGCTGGCTTCCTGGGGACACAACCAGCATCCGGCGATCCACCCAAGGGTCCTACTGCAGCCCGAGGAGCACCACTAGGTGTCAGCGCAGCCCCGCGGATTGCAAATCTATTAAGCCACACAAGGCCAACAGTGTAATTAGCAAAAATAGTTTAAAATGTGTTTCTCTTTCCCTCTTACTGCTTTTAAACCACTTTTGGATTTTAACTCTTTTCCTTCCCCTACCCCCCGCTTTTAATTTTCAATATTTGTTAGTCCAACAACCTGGCACTGATGGCACTTTTTGTATGGTAGCTATGATGTCAGAGTAAATGCAATGTTAGCATATCTTGGTCTTTACTTTCACTCAGACTGAAACCTATTCCATAAAACTTGCAGAATCAAGCACAAAGAAGAAGCATTAAGCACACACAGCAAACCTATTTGAACATATTTCCTTAAAAATATAAGTACACCTTATTCATTTTGGTGTAATAATGTTATCTTTTTTCATGCATGTTACACTGATTTCATGCATGGGTGGAAAGGATGGATGATTTATTAGGAGAGCCCTATTCATCTTGCCAAGCAGACCTGTGTTTGAAATTGATATGTACTTAAAGAAATGCAATGTCTCAGGTCACAGTTATGAAAATACATTTCTGGTTGCAGCTTCATTAATGGTTTTCTTTTAAATAAATAAGCAATAGAGATCTTAGCTGTTGCTCATCTTTGCATTCTACATAAAAGATCATACTAATGAATGATTTGACCAGAATAATTTTCTACAGCCTCTGTTCCTGCCTTTGTATCGATTTCCATTATTCATCCATAATTATGGTACAGAGTGTTATAAAATGAGATTTGATTTTGAAATATTGCTTGTAACTGGTGCCCCTTCAAAATTTGAAAAACTGAGGCATCAGTTTAATTACATTAGTCTGTCACCAAATATTTTTTGGAAATATTTTTAGTAGGACTTGAAAACCCATTAAAATATGATTAAATTGTGAGGCCTGTAGTTCTGCTCTAATTAACATCTCCTTGCTCTAATGATAAATCACCATTCAATATAGTGGTGTGGATATTTCTAAATTGTAAGCCCTGAGTAATTTGAATGTTGCTGCCAAGATACAGCCACCCAAATTAATAGAAAGCTGATTGATGACACCTTCTCTGAATAGAGTGCTGAAAGTAGAAGGAAAACCTTTGTGAGTTAATGGGATGGCCTCTCTTCCTTCAAGAAATTCTAGGGGTGCAAAAGTCAGAGGTTTTGTTTAGAGACTGTTCAAGTCATGGTGTTGTTTTACTTCCAAAGAGCAGATCAGTGGTGGATGTTAAGACTTAATCTATTAAGTTTCTCTTCTTTTACAGCTTAGTGGTTTTTTTGGTGGTTTTGTTGGTTGTGGTTTTGGTTTGTTTGGTTTTTTTGGTTGGGTTTTTTTT
>VYXD01004755.1:170467-248253 GCA_013397195.1 Hylia prasina | reverse complement strand
TTTTGGGGATTTTTGTTGTTGCTGTTGTTGGGGGTTTTTTTTGTTTGTTTGTTTTGTCTTGTTTTGTTTTTAATAATTTAGGTTTCACAATGAACAGCAAGCTGACATGGACATGCTGGATAGTTCTTATTACCCACCCAAACAACAGACTTAGATTTTTCTGTGGGTGGTTGGAAATCCTTGTATTCTTGCATCTACTGTTCTGAAATACAACTACTGAACTGAGAAGAAACTTCATTTTCTACTCTTTCATATTTTCACCATTTTACTTTTACACCATGAAAAAATATTGGGCTTTTTTTTTTAAAGGGCTCGAAAACCTTGATTATTTCCACTAAATCAAAACATTAGATATTTTTGCTTTAAAAATTAAATTTAAAAATTAATATCACCAGTCTGGCTGTTCTGAACATGTAAAGATATGGAATAAAAACTTTTGTTCACTGAAATAAAAAATTTCTTTGATATACTCTGCACTGATCATTATCATTTAGGAGAAACCTTGTGGTTATAACAGATATTTCTAGGAAAACATCAGTTCAGTGCTCAGAAGCTGTGAAGAAGCAAATCGAGTGTTGAAAATTATTAGAGAAGAAATAGAGAATAAAGCAGAGAACATTATTGAAACACTTTACAAATCCATGGGGAGCTCACATCTTGAAGAACAGGTATAATTCCAGTCATCCCATTGCAAAAAAATATAGTAAAACTGAAACAGGTAAGGAAAAAAAGGGAAAAAATTATGATCAAAATTATGTGAGTTTTTCATAAAAAGGGTCAACAAACATACTGCATCTCTCCATCCTGTAAGGATATGAGGGAGAACTTATAAAATTCTGCAAAATCATGATTAGCATTAAAAAGTTGAATAGAGGGCAACAAAACATTGTCTTATACATTGCAAAAACTAGGTACACTAAAAGAAACAATACTAGAGAAGGTCAAAATAAGGAAAAGGGTAAGACTGCTTCAAATAACACTCCCTTAAACTGTGGAATTCCTTGTCATAAGTTATTATATGGATGTTAAAATTTGTAATGGTTTGAAAAAACATTTGAAGAGTTTTATGAAAAAAAAAACCACTGAGTGATCTTAAATGTGTGGATCCTCGTGATATCTGTGTGATTTCATGCAGAGTTTTGCTTGTGGGGAATCCGACTGTCTGAGGCCCATCACATTAATTTCAGAGCAGGGCATTCAAATTCAGTTCATTGCAAACCAAGCCACAGAAGTTTTAATAATTGTGGCCAGGTCTGATTCCGCCAGGAGAAGGCCCAATCTCACGGCTGGTCATAAATTAAAGAAGAATTTTATGGTGTTTCCTATCATATGGTGTAATGAGAAATGCAGAACCACACTGAGGCTGCCTGCCACTTTAAGAAATGAGAGCAGATGTCCCTCAAGCAAAAATTTTATTACAGTGTTGGTTACTTGTCCAAAATGTTTTCCTCTGCCTATCAGTATTACTTTTATTGTGCCCAAGTTTAGTTCAGCCAGCTGTTCCTAGTCATAGCACTAACCCCTCTCTTATGTTCCAGGACAGTTGGAGAGGAGTAGTTTATGGCAATTTGTTTTATTGGTTGGCAATGAGTAGAAAGTTAATTTACTGAAAGAGAAAGTGATGTAGAGCTGAATGTCACAATGTATCTCTGGCACTTGTGTCTACTGAGCATGACAGATTCCCCAGAGAAGTTGTACAGGTATGTTAAATGGAATGAGAGGAGAGAGAGTTTTAGCATTTCCAATCCAACACTTCAGAACTCATATCTCCCATTGCCCTCTGTAAAACTGACAGACAATAGCGAGGTTCAGGTTTTTAAGACTTCTGTCTTCAACATCATCTTTTTCATGTTCTGTAGAACAACTTTATTTAACTGTGAATCTTTAAGGTTTTACTGGTCCCTAAAAATCTGGGACATATAATATAATTAAAAAGGATAGGATATTGTAAATCATTTTTGAAGCTTTCATGATAAACAACCTAACAATAATCTTTAAGAGGCTGGTTTTCCTCTATCTACCTTTCAGACAAGCAGAAGGAGAACTACAAATCTTTAAATTGCTATAAACTTATTTCTTTGGGTTACGTTTGCCTCCCTTGTTGCACCAAAAGTGCTGAACTCAAGTGAGTTTTTAATTTTGCAGGGTTAATAACCATCAGTTCAGTGCGACTCTCATAATACTGCTGGCTCTAAAGGTGTGTAAGTGACCTATTGATTTCCTTGGCATTTTGTGGCTTGTTCTGATATGAGCACAGCGTTTTTTGAAGTCATCTTGGTGCAATGACAAACAGTCAATATACTCTGCCAGTGCTCTGTTATTGAAACCTTTTACCCAGTGGTTAGATAGTATTGCCTGGAAAGATACTGATTGAGCCAGGTTGCTGGTTTATACTGAAGGCTTTTCAAGGAGCTCCTCACTCAGCTGTGAATGTTTCAGTTCGTGGAGCATTCTTTATTTGCTTAGCCTTGTTCTTCCCCTTAAATTACGCATTAAATATAAATCTGCACCCTGATACATCACAAAGACAACGCTGTACTTCTAGCAGACACCAACCCAGAGAAGTGATGTAATGTTTTTGGACTGTCTCAGCTCCCTGGAGCGAGACAGGTTGGAATTCCCCCCATGTCAAAGACCTGTTCCCCTGTGAGATATAAACACAGGTTAGCTTAGCCTAAATCTGATGGCAAGCAGTGCTGCACATGCTGGCAGACTCCTTTCTGTCCTTTAAAGGGTAATAAATAAACAGCTCCCCAAATTCTCAGAGGTAACCTATGTGGTTATCTCCTGATGTGAGAAGGGATACAATGCTGGTCTGCCCTTTTGCAGAGCTCAGCTTTTCTGCCCCAACAGGACACCACTGTGTGAAGTGTGCCCTCTTTTGCCTGATACTTCCCTTGAGTCTGGGAAACACTCTTTGCAACTTAATCCTTACCACTGGCAGATGGGTCTTGCCCCTGGTGCTGACACAGCTTTGTCTCGCTTCACCTCCTTCATTGCCCATTCCCCTCAACCTGCATGTCAGGAACTGTGCACCCCCTTAATTTCCTTTCTTTGATATAGCTGATAGGGAATGCCTTTTTTATCCTACACAATACACACACCAAAACTTGCTATCATTAAGATTTTTTGTCCCTGCTGTGCAAATGATCTAATTATACAGGAGGTCTGAGCTGTCTGGGAGGGGAAAGTCAAAGACCAGGTGACACTGAGTCTCCCCTCTCCACCTGTTAACATATGAAATCCCCTTCAACACCCCTGCCCTTCAGTCACTGATCTCACACAATCAAAAGCTCTATTCACATTTCTTGTGGAGAGAAGAGCTGAGAGGAGAGGGGGAAAAGGATGGAAAAACAGAGCTTGTCTTGAATCCCTTCTCCTCTGGTATCACACATGTCATGTCATCTCTCAGAATCAGGAAGTAGAGACACAGGGCAGTGGCATGCAGGGCTAAACCTCTTTATGCTCAGGGCTTAAGGAGAACCATCAGCACTGGCATTACCAATCCTGCAATAGAAATGCAGACATTGGATTTTTTTTCTTTTCTATCACAGCACCACAAAATCATTTACGGGGTATTTTAGTGTTACTCCAAGGCAGTAGTCCTGAAAGGTCCACTCCAGTCCATAAGACTTCAGCTTATGCTCCATTACTTTCATTTTTGAATAAGACCATAAACAGTAAGGCTACAAGTCCACCTCAGTTCACTATTCAATCTCAAAACCAGCCATATTTGTATTTTTCCCTATGTTTTCTCATAAACTCTGTAAGCATGAAGTAACAAAATTCCTTCCCATGAATGCTGAAAAAGAGTACAACCTTCAGGTAGAAATCCAATCAACTGATCTTTCACAGAAGTATATAAGAATTGATTCCCCCTTCAGGACACCTCTCAACTGAAAGCTTACCGCAGAAGAATAAGAACTTGTAAAGGAAATTTAACAGACCCGTTCACATGTATGAGTCAGTTTCTTACCATTAAGGACAGTAAGGAAAGTAAGGAAAAGTAAGGAAAAATAGTATAAATTGCTTGACATTGTGAAGTCAATTAAAGGGTATTAAAGCTACACAGATGCATGCACTCAGGGGTAAACTGTCCTTTGACCATTCCAGCTTCTAACCACTTCACACTTGAATTCATCCCCATGATATTTAAATTGTTTAAGCACATGCACATGAAAATAAAATCCTTAGTTGAATCACCTTAATTTTCTTGAAAGATCTCATGCACAGATGATCTTACAGTAAAATTGATTAGGATTTATTCAGAAAATGACACAGATATAAATTATGTTCTGCTCTGGCTTGCGAGGCTTCTGTTCTTTGAAATTCCTACCTAGCCTAAAAAACACCAGCTAAAATGAGGAGAGCCTGTCACTGAGGTGATAAAGCTGACAGACAACTTAATTATCTTGGCCAAGGAGAATTTGCTTGCTTGGACAATTGGAAGTGAGGAAGCCAGCTTGCTTTTAGTATCCCAGCAATAATTATGTCTATTATAATACTCAGTCAGGACACGGTACTTTCCAGTCACTGTCTCGACGAAAATGGATGATGGGAATTGTGTTAGAAATAAATGTTATGAAACGTGTTCTCTGGAACAAGTAAACGTTTCATATTGTGGAGATAAGCTGCACAGAACTGTGTGAATCACTGAAACAAAGCAGCCCCTCTGCTTGCATGGAGAGCGAGTGATGACCAGGTGTGTCTCAGCTGGAAAATCAGAGCATGAGCATAGCCTACTGGCTTCTGGTAAAATTGCATTAGCAGTAATTGCTTTTGAAAGGGGCTTTGCTGTTTAAGATTTTACGTCAACTGCAAAAAAATTTCCCTCCTTTAAACTTTTGCATGTTGTCCTAATGGAAAATCAAAAAGAAATACTTGATCCACTAATTAGTGACTTACCAAAGCTACTTCTAGCACTCCTCACATCCTGAATAAAATCAAAATTAATTTGTTTATTTTATTGCTTATTTCAAGAAATATCATGAGTTATGTGTTTCCCTATGGCCCCATGAAGTTAAAGGCTTGCTTAATTTTTCATTTTAGTAAATCAGAGGAATATGGTAATCTACATACAGATATTCTGGTTAGGATAGAAGGAAACTCCACAAATACATATTAAAATAGTTTATTAAGGGAATTAAAACTTGATAAAAGAAAATTTACCTCTACTTTAAGGTTTTAGCTGAAACTGCATTCACTGTCTGCATGTAAGCATGAGCTATGAAATATGGCAATAATAGCTCAGAAGTCAAGATTTATATTTTGCTTTTGTGGCACTCTTATTAATTAAGTATGATTTCTAGTCATTCCAGCTCTAGCAGCTCTTAGTTCTTTTCTAGAACAGAACTTGCATTGCTCCTAAGGAGAGCTTGTATCTTCACAGGGAATGAGTTGCAGCACTGCACCACACACTTCTTAAACTTGATGGCTGTCTCCTCTTGGTACTGTGGCACTATATACCTCTCTAATACTTCACAGCAACTTCTTGCTTCTCTTTAAACAGAGTTTGAAAAGACCCCCTGGTCTTTTTTTTTTTTTTTTGGCTTTGCATGTCTGTCTGTGTCATATGTCAGCTACCACTGAATGAAAAGGGCAGAAAGGGACAGACAGGGCTGTGCCCTCACAGAGACAATGCAGGACTGGGAGGCTCAGTGCCTCATACTTTAGCAGCAGGCAGGTGAATGAAGTAAGAAGGCTGCACACCTCCTAAAGGATCTAGGTGTTTGGTCAAATCTGGGTTTGGGGTGCTCCTGTGAACAGAGTCTATGAAACATGACACATTATCAATTAATAATAATTTTGACTACCAAAACCAGCAACAATTGTATTTTCTTCACAGAGTGTTTGCTTTAACCTTGAATCATCTAAACATATACAGCCTATGGGTGTCAAGGAACAGAGTTGCATGCCGGCCAGAGAACCTTCAAAGTTGTTATCAAATCTCTCAGAGTAGATGGGAGGCTGATAACATGCTTGTTGTCTTTGGCTTGTTTCAGTTTCCTTACTTTCAATCTCATTGCTGATCTCCAGCAGCTTCTCTGCTTGCAATTCTTATTTGACCTTTTTGTTGCAAAGTTATTGTGGAGGCTTTAAATAGTTCTTTATGAGATCTCAGTGGGTATTTCAATCTGAAATTCAGGAATAGTCCTTGTTATAATCCTAAGAATCAGCATATACAAGCTGACCCGCAGCTTAGTGTTCATTTCAGTCCCAGATGTCTATTGTCTCTCACAGTAGGTACAGAAGAGCACAGTATAAGGAAGAAAACTGTTTATTAAAACTGCTGTGAAACAGGAATTACAGGGTTAGTGTGAAAATTTGAATTCTTCAACTGAAATGTCCTTAACATGATTTTGAACTTTTTTGGTTACTGTTAATGTTACAATAATAAGAATTCATTTCTTCTGCGCAACAGAAGTAATGTTATGTATTTTACACCCAAATTGCTTCTAAATCAGTTCAGCTGTAAAAAGCTTCAGATTAACAATAGGTTCTAATTTTTCTCCTAGAAAATTATCTGCAGACTGCAAATGCATTTGTACTATCAGAGCTTAGATGGACTAATCATATTCCCAAACTGCAAAAGAAAAATGGTTCAATTTTTTTGGTGAGAAAAAATAGAAAGACTGTGCAATTAGAGCTTGCAACAAATGAAAACCTGAAGATTACATATCATTCTGATTCTTTTCCTGATGTAGATTTGCAGTTTATTTTCCCAGACGAATTCAAGCAAGTACATTAGAATTATGTCCACTGATTTCAATGGAACTTTTCTTTGAAGAACATTATTAATCATTATGAAGAAGGGAAAATAAATAAGAATAATACATAATATTTGGGAAAAAATAGGAATATATGGACCAGAATGTGGGGTTTTGGGGGGCTGGGGGAGGGAAGGGGGGCACTGCAGTGATGACCATTAAGTGAGAATTGTGGGAGAATTTCCCTTTTAACAGAAAGATTCTGAAACCTTGTATTCCTGCACAGCAAGATAGACAAGCTCTGTTATACAAATAATTATTGCTGTTGCCACTCTCCACATGGTCCCACTTTTATTTTTATTTTTAAATTGACACCTTTCCTTCTACTATTCATTCCATTTCATCACCAGCTCATGGTTTTTTGCTTCCCATTTATCAGAGAAAAAGAAAAGTTATTCTCATAACCAGGAGTTAAGCTGGAGGGATTTGTATTTCTATTTTGCTCAGTGTCACTTAAACAAAAGCTCATAGCAATAAAACACAGTTTGTATTGGAACATATATTAGTTTGTTGATTGTTTGTGATATAGCAAATGTGCTTTCTTTAAGAGTTTTCAGTTGCAACAGCAATGTGAATATTTCTTTGACTTTAAATGCTTCACCTCTAGCACTTTCTACCAGAATTCTCCTGTGTGTGTGAAAAAATAGGCATCCTTTAATCACATTTCTAAGGCAATGATTTACAATGACACAGTGGCACTGAATCAGGTGCATTGTCCATCAGCTGTGAAATCTTGGATGATTTCAGGCAGAATCTTGTAATAGGCTGAATTAGCCACAGCCCATTTTATTAGTTGCTGCATGTTACTCCACTTTAAATAGAATTGGGCTTTTTTTATGGCAGCCACGCCCTTTATCTCTACTTTTTAGCTAGCCCAGGAAGTGTTGTACAAATAACATTTCCTTCTGTTTCCAAAGAAAATACAACTCCCATCTCCAGGCTGACATTCTGATAAGCATCTTGGTACTAAGGAGCATGAAATTGAAATGGACCCAGTACACTCTGCCCTTTTATCCAAATGAGATCCGGAGCATTGTTCTGACTTTCTCATTTCCATCCCCAAACCTGAATGACAGTTTTAAACATTATCTGATAGGGTAGGCCTCTCAGAGCCCTTAAAATCACTGTACTTCACATTTCATTTCAATAGTGATTAGCAAAGGACTCAAAAAGTCTTTGTTGACCATAAATTAACATGAGCTGCCCAGGTTTTGGTACAAAAATATATGACTAGTAGCTCTGTTCAAACTGAATGGCATAAATCCCTGGGGATGTGCTTATCAAAACAGGACCATGTGTTCTGCATTATTAACTAAGGGCTGTTTACTCAGATAAGTCAATATGTAGAAGAAATTCTGAAAGAACATTTTGTTCCACAAAAAGAGTTGAGCTGAAAATATATTCAAGCTTTAGCTTTCATATTGGTCAACCTTTTGTTTTCATCTTTCATACCAGCGGGGTAGTGGAAATCCCATTTCCCAGATAGCACAAGCTGGCTGAGAGCAATCATTTTCTTCATTTCATTTAATTTCTTGTGCAGAATGGGCTAAGGATATAGCCTGGAGGCACCCCAGGGTTCGATGCACTAAGATGCCAAAGCACTAAATTGAACAGGAAATTCAGAATAAAAACAAATAGCAGCAAAATCTATGTGAAATGCTCAGACAGTAATTCTAGTACCTCAGAGTACTCAGCATTATCTTTCTCCCAACTGACAATAACATACATAAAAAATATATAGCAGCAGCAGGGTCATAGGGCCATTTCTATAGTCAACCAGAGGACAGTTAGAGATACTCATTTCTTTATATAAGGTGCTCTCTCTCTACATATTCCCCCACATGGCACATAATATTTCCCTCTCTTGGAGGATTTCTATAATGAGAATAAATTGGCTCAGGGCAGAGAGCGAGTGCCACCTTTTCTTTGCTTTTTTGTGCTTATCCAAAGGGAACATAAAATGCAAATGAATCAGAATAGAAATATTTTGTCCACTTTTGGCTCATACAGTTTGTAACCCATTTTTACATGTGAAAACGAATATAAAAAATCTCTGGCATTTAAGAAGCCACTCATGAATTTACTTTGCTTACAAATTTGCACACAATACTCTTATGTGCAGCTCTAGGCAGGGCAATGTCTCTCAGAAAGTTTCATCAGGCATTAGGGTCAAGAGATAAAATTTAAACAACTTGAAATGGAACATAATACTTTGGTATTATTGTTAATATTTTTTGTTGGTAATGCAAGGTTTCTGGATAGTTTTAAGACCTAACCAAAAAATTATCATCAAGAGGCCATGAAAATGGCTTCAGTAAAAAAATAAAAGCAGTGTGCAGTAAGTTTACATTAAGTCAGCTGGGCAGCTGAGAAGACCCTGGTCACTTCTAGAAATTATATAAAGAAACAAGTACTTCAAGTTTGAAAGCCTCTGTAATTGTTGTGTTTAATGTTAAGTAGCATCTGCTTATGGCAGTGCACTGAGATAGTTAACACTGATATGGAAGACTACAGTCTTTTTAGCAAGTCTAGCAAATTCGTGTCTGGGTTTTGGGTTTTCCGCACTATGGAGCCTTCACTTCCTCTTTATGGCAATTGCTGAAAGAAACTTAGAATCAGTTGAATTTATTCATAGACTTTACTAAAACCAACGTAATTTTTTTACAACAGTTTTGGTAAAGATTTTAGATGTTTTGTCTGATAAATCATAGAAGTGATGAAAGCAAAACCTAATTTTGTTTGTTTTCAACAGGATTTTTCAACTAAACAAACCATTTTCCTGTTCATCTATCCTAAGACAAAGAAACATTTACGTACCTGGAAAGTGTCACTAACTGCTTTGCTAAATCAAACCTTTGACATGAGTGAGGTTTTGTAGTCTCATGGCTAGCCTACATTTTGTCATTCAGTGACAGAGTATAACCTCAACAAAAGTATTGTTCATAATTTCTTAATAAAAGTTACACACAGACATATGTAACGTATTTGAAATGGATTGGTATGACAGACAGTATAGATGTGCTATAATATGCACACAAATGATACTAACAGCTTTGTATAGATTTGGTCTTGTAGTAAATCATAACATGAGCTCTCCCCTGGAACTGTACCAATGCACGTGTGCCCTTCTGTCCCCTCCTGTGCTGCAGCATCGAGCAGGGTTGGTGTGCTTGTGAGCAACAAGCTGTGCTGCATATGCAGGAGATTGCTTTAGCAGTTCCTCTGTCAGGGCTCCACTTAACCCTTCAGTATTAAACATATAAATACTTCAGTGAGACTACGGTGAGAACATGGAGGAAAACAGTTTTATTTCTGAATTTCCTTCCATAATACCCTTGAATTTTTTCATGCAGTTTCTCTCAAGACTATTTCTGTTACTTTGCAACTTTTCATGAGGTTGACTCTGAGTTTTTGCTGTGGAATGATGCTCTTATTAGAGAGAAAGTGTAGAAGACAAGCCAATAAGACACTTGTATTACTCATGCCTAGAAAAACTTCAAAATAAAATGAAATAATGAGCTTCTCATCATGGCTTCTGCTTATTTTCTATAAACAGGTTTGTTAGTGATATCATAGCTCTAAACATTGGGGTTTTATTCCATGTGGAATATATATTTCAATTAATACTGAGAATGAATATTTCTGTTTCTCTGAAGTTTTTTTTTTTTTTAATTATCCAGTGAATTATAACACACTGCCTTCATTACCACCACAGAAAACACATTAATCAGATAGGAGAACCCCATCTATTTTTACCAGAACACAGACACTGTTTCAAAGACAATTCAAATTCCAGCAAGAATTTTAGGAAAAAATAGGAAATAGCCAATGTATCTTAAAAAAAGAGTTGAGTTATTCCATGAAGGAGATAAAAGGGGGAGGGGGAATGTAACAGCAGACATTTGTCATGAAGTTTTACTGGAGAGACTGGTAAACTACTTTGCTATGAAAGGGAACTCAAGAGAAGCCTCTACTACTGTACCGACCAGCTGCCTGTGTTTCTATAGCACCGTTCCTGCTCCCTCTTGTGGCTGCTTCCGAGGGATTTTTCCTGTCATCAGACAGGCCACAATTATGAGAAGGTGAACTCTGAACAGAGATTCTACACCTTACTTGTACTGCACATGCACTCCCCAGGTTTCCTTAGGGACCATTTTTCCCTTAGCATCACAGAACAACGGAATCATAGAATGGTTTGGATTGGAAGGGGATCTTGAAGGTCATCTAGTTCCACCTCCCTGCCATGGGCAGGGACACCTGCAACTAGATCAGGTTTCTCAGAGCCCCATCCAGCCTGGCCTTGAACACCTCCAGGGATGGGGCACACACAACTTCTCTGGGCAACCTGGTCCCGTGCCTCACCACCTCACAGAATTTTTTCCTGGTATCTGATCTAAACCCAACTTCTTTCAGATTAAAGCCATTACCCCCAGTCCTATCACTACATGCTCTTATAAAAAGTCTCTCCCTCTTTTTTATAAGACCCCTTTAAGTACTAGAAAGCTGCCAGTCCTATCACTACATGCTCTTATAAAAAGTCTGAATTGCTCAGCTCTGTATTTATACCTCAAACTGAGCAAACCAAATTCCCTCAGCCTTTCCTCAGCTCATCTCAGTCAGGTGCAAAACCATGTTTATTCAGGAGTAGATTTATTGAAAGCAGTCAGTTTTCTACCCACATGAACCATGTAGGGTTCAGAATGAAATCCTGAACAGAAGCATTTGCTACTCATCCACTCGGCTTTGTTTTGCATCTTAAGTGCCAAGTAAACAATTTCTAAAACTTTTCAAAAATTTTAAAATTTAAATCTCATTAGACTCCACTGAAGTTTTGAAAGAACAACACAGCTGTTACTTAACAGGGAAACGCAGGAGTGCGTATTCATCTAGAGGTCACCTTAGGAGCAGCCATGAAAAGTATTCACTGTTCAAAGGAAAAAAACCCCACATTTCTGTGAGGAATTCTAAAAGCAACCAAAGATAACAATAATAGCACAGAAAACCTTTCCCCTGTTTTTGGAATTTTAGGTGAAGACACAAGTTTGAGGTTGCCTTAGAAATTCCATTGAGGAAGACGCACACCATTTAGTACACGCAAACTAGCATAATCTATTTTGCTATGTTAAATTCCAGGTTCTGTTGGTTTTTTGTTGGTTTTTGTTTTGTTTTGGGGGGGTGGGGATGGAGAGGTTTTTTTGCAGTTTGTTTGTTTTGTTTTGTGGTTTGGGGTTTTTGGGGGGTTTCTAGAGGTGGTGGTTGTGGTGGTTTGGTTTGGAGTTGGGTTGGGTTGTTTTTTTGCAATGAGTTGGCCCTATAGCAGAAGAAGCTACTGACCTAGTAAAACTTAGTTCTGTGGTGCTGGGATGAAACCAGTAGATACTGTTTTCTAAAGCAAAACTTTCTATACTTGGGAGAAAGCAAAATAAGAGGACCAGAAGAGCCTCTTACATGGAAAAGTATCACACTGTGTCTCCTGGGAGATTGAACAGCAGTGGCAAAGAACAGACCTTGCAGCAAGTGGTTTCCAAATAACTAATTTAGCAGAAAGCCATGAGTTTACCAGCAGTCTCTGTGTAAATGGACTAAACCCCTTGTAGTGCAGGTTTGCTGCTTACTCAAGGAGCTGCACCTATGGAGCACAATACCATACTTCCCAAGACTTCGTAAATGAAAAATTTTCTTCACTCCTGAGCTGTGTCATTACCATTGTGGGTAGATTTATCCCCATGCTTTTTCTGAAAAACTGACATATTGAATACCCTTTAAAATTACTATGCCAGTTTTCCCACAAACAAAACACGTGTTAAAATATCAGACTTTCATTTTGTGAAAACTTTCTGTGGAACTTGAATGTATTTTGTACTACACTGACTGGCTTGCAAACAAAAGCTTTCCAATTTATTTTCTGTCACTGGAATGGTATTGAATTATCACTTTTTAAACTGACACATAAATTCCTACTTCATTATTACAATGGGAGGTGATGGCTGGGACAGTGTCCAAAGATTCCAGTTCAAATCCCCCTTATGCCTGGTTTCCCAGCACTTACAATGCTGGAGCATTTATCACTTCTTTTTTTCCCCTCACAATATGATTTCTTTCAAAAGTCGTGAACTTTACTGAAATATTTCTAACTTTGACATAATAGTATGTTTCAGCAAATTAGAGTTTCACTGAATAAGTTTCAACCAGCTCTAAGAAATATATACATACTGATCACCACTCGAGGTGCCTTCATGGTTAAAAATTTAGGATAGTGTTGAAAAAACAACAGGAGATTTTTGTCTAAAAGTTAGAAATATGATTTCTGTTTTGTATACATAAATCTTTGTTCTGAAACAACATGCAATGCAATTGCCGCTGTGCTCTCTGTGTGGTGATTAAGCAGTGGCTCTGTTACTATGATTGAGTTAAACAGTATGATAAATCCTGTCAAAAAGATTGAAGTGAACCTTAAATTACTTTGAAGTATTCCATCGGCATATGCAAAAGTAAAAGCTTTGTGTTGCTATTCAGTCTGAATTGCTCAGCTCTGTATTTATACCTGATAGGTCTGAGTGTTGTTTGGATCACCATCCAACAGGTTGAATAATTAATGCCACCTTCTGGGTTTTTACTAAGTGGAGTTTTAGAGGTAGTGGGGGTTAAGAGTGGGCAATGAGAAGTTTAATGGTCTTTAAGGCTCCTTTCTCTTCTTTCAGTATACTCTGCCACAAAACTAGGAACTGGCATTCAGAGCTATCCAAGATCTACACTGGAAACTCTTTTTACATTTCAATCATGCCTACAAGCTTTAAGAGACCTGAAGAAAAACGACACTAAATGTTATTCCAAAGAGGGACAATATAAAGGTTGGTTTCTCATGGGGTGAGGATACTTTCTGGATTAAATCTCCACTTGACTTAGGAATCCATCTTATCTTATGACCCCCATGGTAAATCTTGGTAAGTTATCAGAAGGTCCAGTCCAATCCAGGTGTGTTATTCTTGGTTACATAGTATTTTGTAAGCCCTGTGGACCTCTAAATTGAGAAAGAATGAAATCAGGTTTTACATTGCCACAATCATGGAACGAAACCACCCAATTTCTAATCAAGTAAATGGTGATGGGGTGAAATTGCACATGAGGACTTGGAAAGCAAATTCTGTGTCACTCACACAAAGTAAGGTAGAAATTTAACCAGAAAGTTCAAATTACTTTCCAATGCTTTATTCAAGAAATTGATATTCATGACATAGTATCTTGATGTACAAAATTGAAGGTCAAATTTCAAAGCTTGTTCTAATATTTCTTGATTTGTGTACTATGTTTCTTTGTTTCTGTGGGCCTGAGTTTACAAACTTGTGCCCTAATCAAATCATGAACCTCTTCCAACCTCCTATGAACAAATTATACTGTTTTCTGCAATCACAACTTGAAGCAGCATCAAAAAGATCAGTGAACAATCAGCTCTGTTGGGTAAATCAAATGCCTTCTGGAAGGTAGACTAGGCAGGAGGTGACAGGTGGAAACCATGAGGAAATTAAGGGCTGAGGCGTAGAAATATAACAGTTCCTTAACTGGAGTCACAGCTGTGGAAAGGCAGCCCTCGATCCATTTCCAGGGGAACTGGTTTACTGCAGCTAGCTCTTGCCAAACAGTATTTGGTTGTCATTGCATTGAAATGGGCCAGGAGTAACCTTGAGACCTCCTCAGTGACACTTAAGTTTCAGCTGAAATATTGAGGAGCAGCCCAGTGCCAGCCAGTAGTTTTACAGCTGCAATAACCAACGTATGACTTGCAAATCAGTGAAGGAATGCTTGTCTGATGAGGAGGATGGAGGTTCATGAAATATCATAGGTTGAAAACACCTCCAAGATTATCACATGGAACTGTTTACCCAGTACTGCCAAATTCACCATTAAACCGTGTCCCTAAGTGCCTCCAGGAGTGGTGACTCACCTGCTTCCCTGGGCAGAGTGATCCAGTGCATGAAAACTGCAGCAGTCTAAGAACTCAGTAACCTGGGGCTGTTTCATAAACTGTGTGAACATGGGAGTAGCAAGCCTCCAGTGTTTGGACAAAGGAACATAAGGATCAGATGTTTTTCAAGATAAGGTCATGGACTTGGGTCTGGGCCAAATGTACAATACAGTCATGACCTACAGGCTTACCAAGAGTGCAAATGGAAGAGGGAAATTATCCTAATTTACCTTATTGAATTGTGGAAGGCAACACGTTACACTGGACTCATGAGACCAGAAAACCTATTGGAAGAATTATTTTTTCCCATTAGAAGTAAGAACAGTCTTCTCAGATTGTTAACATCACTTACTGCTAATTAAGTTAGGATGAAAAATAGTTTTGCACCAACTTTCAACTGAAATAGCATAGGAACATGTTTGCTGAGTGCTCAGCAATCACTTAGAAATAGAAACAGTGATGTCACATGGATCAAGCCCTAGGTATGTTGTTTTCTGGCCAAACCAAAAAATGCTCTGTGTTTATTTGACAGATTAGCACAAATGCTCATATCAAAAAAACATATCAAATCCAAGAGAACCATGCTGAATCTAATTTGTGTTCGTCAAGCAATAAAGTTGTCAGGGAAACTGCCCAAAACTTGACAAAATTACCACCATTAATCTAAGATGTTTCTTACAGGTGAAGTTGAAGAAATACAGAAGGAAAATATAAGGTTCTCTTTTGTTTTAACTTCTTGCAGCTAATGAAGGCTGAGAAAAAGCTCTCTCAAAGCCTGTAAATATGTACTAACTTTATTAGCCATAATTAATGGCCATGAATCTTTTTTCTGTGATGAAAGCCCAGGCGATTTTCAACAGTTTAGTTTTTTCTGTTGTTGAAGGCAAAATTTCCAGTTCTGCTTTCTGCAAGATTTATGTGATGCAGATTCTATAGCAAGTGCTGCGTCCCAAGGTTTACTATGTCCCAAGATATACTGATACAATCTCAATAGATACAGTTTAAAATTGCAATTGCATTTCAGGAACTTTGTAAAGAATTGAGTTATATATCAGAGTATTGTAATATCCAATTTAAATTAGAATGTATTACAGTCAGGTAAAATTTACATAAACTTGTAGTTTAATGAGGCAGTTATTGGTGTGGGGTTTTTTAATTCTATGTTAACAGTATAGTTTAGAAAAATTTGTTCATCAACTGCATAGTTACTCAAATTCAATCTTAAAAATTAAAATAGGATCAAGACAAATTCTATTTGGTTTGGAATGTTTTCCATAGTTTTAATAAAATTCAGATCTATGCCATTATAACACCCAGGTCTTGACACAATAGCCCTTCTAGTAAATATCTGTAGCTGCTATTCTCTGTGAAAACTGAACGCAGGACTGGGCTTTGTAATGCAGAGAGAAATGCCTTACATGTACAAAATTCATGTTAACAGAAACTGAGCAGTCACTCCTTGGAAAGGCAAGTAAATGGTGTTGCATCAGGTTTCTGCTGGAGTGACCAATTCTGTCTCACAATAAAGCATTGATAAATCTGTGGTGGTTATAAGGATTAGTGGTTCTAGAAGGCTGTACTCAAGATTATTAATCGTAACACATCTGAGACTATTTACTATAGAAAAGTACAGTTCAGTGGTTTAAATGATCTCTACACATACAGTAATTGAGTCTATGTCACTTGGGTGTGAAAAAGTGTGATGGGTCCCTTCTCTGACCTAATTCAGAGATTATGTGAGTTGTTCCCAACCCAAACTTTAAGATCTCATCTGTTTAATGTACAGCTCTACACATCCCTGTTTCAGTCCACAGTATGACAATGAACATGCTGGTTGTCAGTTTTCCTATTAGTGTCTTTTACCCAGCATTGTTTGATCAGTTCAAGGGTGGTCTGAATATCATGGAATCATGGAATGGTTTGGGTTGGCAGCGATCTTAAAGATCCTCTAGTTCCAAGCCCCCTGCCATGTGCAGAGACACATTCTACTAGACCAGGTTGCTCAGAACTCCGTCCAAACCAACCTTGAAAAGGTCAAGAAATATGCTAGGGAATCTTCAGCTTTCAGTTAATCAGTAATAAAATATTTCTCATATTTAAGCTATTGAATTGCTTTGCTTTTGCTCTACTTTATAGCTTTTAAAATATTTAATCTTCTTAAAATTCCTTTCTTATCAGCAGTTTGTTTCTCCTTATCTCCCTACTTGAACAATGCTAGATAGCAGAGACATGTGTGCTACATGTATTTTTCTAAAACTTAGGTACAGATTTTTCTCATCCTGTCATTATATTTTTTTTAATGAATAAAAGAGATAACAAATTTGCACAAAAATAAATGCAGCAAAGACATTCCAGGAAAATTGTTTGTTTCCCTGCAAGACTATGTTTTTGAAAGTTACGTTAGATCAGAAAAATGCAATGCTTATCTCTCTGGAGCTTTGGATCTGACATTTTTTCCATGCTTATATCTCTAACACATTTTCATCTCACACCTGCCCCTGGCATCAGATTACTTCCTGCTCCAGAGACCACTGAGTGATATCTTCCATGTTCTTATTATGTGATCAGGTGTCAGCTTGCTCGTAACAGCCAGAAATACAGTGCTGGTGTTACTATATGAACAATAATTTTTACTTATGAGCAGTGTCTTGTGTGAAGAAGAGCATGTTCCTACACTTCTAACAGAGCTAGTTGCTATCAAAGAGCATAAAAAGTAACAATGAGAATAACAAGAACTGGAGTTATTTCACAGAGCTTTACAGATAATTTTAAATTCTCCTTCTCCTTAACTGCTACATCCACAGGTCAGTCCCATGCCTGCTGAATATACCAGTCTTATTTAAACAGTTTTTTCTATTTCCTTTCCCTTCCCTCAGGAGGCAACTCTCCCTCATTTTACACTAGTAGTCCCTTTGAGTGCCAACCACAGGTTCACTGATTTGGCTGAAAAGTTGGAAGTCCTATGCTGTCTTGATTGTCTTCCCTTTCTGCATCATATTTTCTTACAGGATCATAAGTACAACATAAGATTTGAATTTAACCAATATTCAAGGTGAAATAAAAGAGGACTTTAGAGTGGAATAACTGCAGATGACACTCAGTCAGTGGAAACCACTCCAGCCTGTACCTCTTCAGTTTAATATTAGATTGCAAATACAGTAGGATACAGTGAAAAGTTTTATTTTAAGGAAGAGTTGGAAAAAAAATTAAATATGTTTAGTTATATCCAGATGTTGGTTTCCTGTTCTCTTTTATGTAGAAGAAGGCTTTCTGAACAATGTTCAGAAATGGAATGATTTTGCCTACTCTCACAAAGAAATTTTCTCAGAAGAAATTTTCTCTTATAGCCTGCTCTCACTCCCTCATTTAATTGCTAGTCTCTTATTTCATCGAGTCTATTATTGGACTGTGTTCTCTGTCCATGGGTAGAAATCAGCTTCACAAAGAGTCATTGTCATAGACAGTGCTCATCTTCTGCAGAAAGTTAGTGACCCTGAAACTCTACAGGCAGATGGCATCACACTGGTCACTAATCCACTTCTGGCAAAGCCAGCTGCAAAAGGGCACTTGAGTTCACCTGGCCAACTTTGCCAAAAGTGTGTTAAAGAGAAAACTTCCTGCCTGCTGGCAGAGAAATGAGTAACCTTCAGTTGGTAGACAGTGACAGGGAACCAGAATTCTTAAAGTCTTCAGCTGGCAAGGCTAGTGCATGTAAAACATCTGCATGTGGCTCTGTGCAACCCTGAGTCATGTCAGCAGAGTTACTTGGCTCTCATCAGTACATCTCCAGTTTGACCTGTAGTCCTTTTCGCTGTATTGTAAAGTAAATAAACTACTTGTGACTACTGTAACACTGAATAACAGTGATAACAGTCAGATTAGTCGTAAGAATTATTCATATCATAGTGAGGGGATATCGGTGGGCAAACTTAAAAAACACCAAGGTTTGTTTTGGATGAAGCTTTTATAGAAACAGACTTTGTTCTGAGACTTCTGGTGTTTTCAGTTTCCACTTGACCTATTTTTCTTAGCTTGCTCTCTGAAAAATATTACTGAGATTGAGACCTACTAACAGAATAACAGAGTCTAAACCATATAACTTTACTCTTAGCAGCTGTTGCCATATGATGATAGCACTTATAACCAATAGGAAGGTCTTTGAATAAATCTGTTCCATAATATATCTAGAAATTGCTAACAAGACTGTAGTTATTTATTATATGCTTTATTTTTAAACACCTTCAGATGAAATCGGAGAAGACTTGTATCTCTAATGCAAATGCAGAGTGTTTTCAAAGTCTTAGGGTTCTATGTGACATAAGGTTCAAAAATAGAAAAGCTATTAGTTGCTTCTCCAAGTCTGTATATGCAGAAAACAAAGATATTTCCTTTACTCAACCAGCCCTGGATAATAAAATAGGCTAGTTTATTATTATTTAATTTAATTTAATTTATTAAATTAAATTAAATAATTTAATTAGTTACTATAAAACATGCACATTAAAACCTGCCACCTGTCCTCTGTCCTTGTTGCAGAGTATTCAGTAAAATTAGTAATTCTTTTTCTGTAAACCTTGATGCATTTTTTCATAAATATTATCACCTTCTTTTCTATGTCTGTTCTCCAACTCATCTGCTCGGCAGCCACTTTTTTTCAGGACAGTGATTTAAATTAACTGTAAGAGGACATGTGTTCTTGAGCCAAATACATAACAATGCTGTTACCAAACAAGCTAATATACCAAAAAGAAATGATAGGCCTGGTGGAGGAATCATGGGGATGCAGTCCCATGGCCTGAATTAGCAGACCAGGTTTATGTAGCAGTCTTTTCTGACTGAAAACAGAGTACAACTCTGCACGTTCTTAGAATGAAAAGGGTGAATATCTAGCACCAAGACAAGATTTTGCAATTGTCTTCACTCTCTAACCTTGCTCCAGCAATCAGCCTGATGGAAGATGGTCAGAGCAGCTCTGGTAAAATCAGTTTAAAGCCTGCATTTGCTTATGACAGATAAGGAATAGAAAAAAAGAAAAGTCATTTGCCTCATCTAAGTTTTTGTATTTCCCTTTGTATCAAACCAAAACCAGGGCCCCAAGTCAACAGAGTACCCTTCAAGAAGAGCCTTAGAGCCTCTAACCATTAACATTCTTTCTTTCTCTCCTCCCACACCCTTGGCTTCCTCTGCAGCCAGCAGGGTTTGAATGACCTGGAAGGCCATAGACATTTTCTCCTACAGTGGGCCCCAAATTTTGAAATATATTTATGCAAGAGTATCAATCATGTAATTCAATAGAGGTCAAATACCTTGCAAGTTTTTTTAATTTTTTTTTTTTTTTGCATTTCCATATAATTGAAAGAATATGTTTGCTAACTTTACTAAATCACTCATTCTAACATACAGTACTATGTTACAGTATTAAGGCCATCTGTATTTGTATGTATTCCATAGTAAGGAATGTCAAGTTCACAGCTTTAAACTCTAATGTAAATGCCAGAGTTTAGATCCTATGAATAATCCAGCATGTCTAGGTAACATGTTTCTCCTGGAATATCTCACCACATAGTATTCTTCAAACAATACTATATTGTGTTCTACAATATAGTGTATTGTTCTACAGCTCTATATGAAAATATAAAAAACTTTAAAAATTTTATTGCTTTCCTTCTTTGCAAATTACACTTGCCTAATAGTTCATAATATGCTTATCATAACCTGTCTATTGTCTAAGGCAAATATTTACAAAACTGCTAAAATGACCCTGCTATATAGAAGTACCTTATTTGCAAAGTTCTAAATTTCTACAGCTGCCACATCAATAATTTTTTTCTATCTTAGTGCAATAGGTAATGAACCTCAAGGTATATCTTAAGACATCAGTCTTGCAATGAAGACTTGTCTGAATTACCATATGAGGCTTCATGCTACATGCCATTATGCCCAATGTCCATAATTTTTTTCACTATTTAAAATCCATGGGTATGTTACCTGGAGTTTCCTTCAAAAAGTTTTCAGAACTACTTTAACCTAACACTCTATCTGTAACACTACGTTGGGAAAGAATTTCTGTGGCAGATCTTATATCAAAGCCGGAAAATTTAAGGATTGCCTTTAAAGAAATTAAAGTAGTGCCTTCCCATGGGGAGAAATTCAAATGCAAACACAGCTTTGGAGTATTTTTAAAGCTGAGGCATTTTAAAGCCCTACCTTTTATGCCAATCCCCCATTTAATTCCCATAGACGGAGGTCTATTTTGTAAAACTACTTTAGTGAATTTTTATTTCAATCTTTTAAGGGATATATGTGTACCCTACAGGCACTGCTTTATGGCAGATTCCCAAATTACAGTGGGAAAAGAGCCAGGGCTTAAACAATACTCATCTACATTTAGGGAGGAAATAAAAAAGGGATCTGTGCACTTGCATAATCAGATAATACGACTGAAGAACAAGTATCACACTCATTGATGGTATCATTTTTTTAACTTCCTCTTACTTGACTAAATCAGCACCTCACCATAAGAAAGAAAAATATAGAGCACAGCTCATTAGGTTTCTATCCTAGTTCTCTAGATCTGAAGGCAGCTGTAATGTTTAGACACAGAGTTAAACTAAAGGAAGCCTTGTGTGTAGAGCTTAGCCACTGACAAAAGCCAGCAAATTCACAGCACATTTGAAGCAAATTAATTCTACCTTTTGTTCAGTGAAAATTTTGATATTCTGCTTCTGGTTATTGCATACTTGAATTGTAGGGGTTTTTTGTTGTTTCAATAGAAGTTCAGATGCCTAGATCAAGACAAACACAGAATGAAAATATGACCTTTAACCCAAGATTTTTATGATCTAAATATGAAAAAAGTAAACTATTAAGAACAAAGAAGTTGAACAATGAAACAACAGGGATAGATAGTCATCCTTGTAGACAATGCTCTCAGTGCTTGAGCTGCCAAGCTTTTGTAGGTATTGGGATAAAACAGGAGGGATTTGAGGCAATGAAGCTATATTTTTACACCATAAATCTCATTTAATGCTGGCTTAAGCAGCAAGAAAAAAATTTTTGGAACCTTATACAAAAATGAAAACAATGATCACTTCCTATTAGGGCTTACATACGCCTCATTTAAGTGCCTGATATTTTACTTCTCTGACTGGAAAACTCTGTGTTATATATTTTAGATGGAACTGTGCTGTTTAATGATACATTTGAAGGGACAATAAAACACACAAGGAGAATTTTTCCTGTCTAAGTTTTTGTAAGTTTTCCAGTAGTCGTCAGCAGCTCTTTAAAGGTCAGTCCAGGTTAAAAGTCATATAGCTCCTTTCAGTGTTCAAAAGAAGGCAAATCCCTATGCCAGGGCAGAAATTACTTGCTCAGATGTACAATTGACTTATCTCTACCCAAATATTTCAGTGCCTGGAGGCTTACTACAGATGTTCTCTTTTTGTTCATTGAACATTTTGCAGCCAAGGCACTCATTTGGCTGCAGGAAGAAATCATCACTTGGTGAAAAGGACATGGAGAAAAATCAGACTGTAGTAAAGAAAAAAATCCTAAACTGATTCATGAGTGTAGCTCACAGAAGCCAAATTAATTTTAGTCTGGTGAAGGAATCTTAACTGCATTCTGGAATCCCATTAGTGACTGGGCTACTGATGGATTAACATGGGATTCAATTCTGCACTCGCACACTTTTGTGACTTGTAAGAGACTTCTATAGAAACTAAACAGGTAAAAAGATGTTAATAAATATGCTAAGTATTTACCCAATCATGCCAAATTAAATAAAAATGACCATTTTCTAGAATGTGTGATGGTTTTAAGGATTCTTTAAATAATTTATTCGCTTACATTGAAGTAGGCGGTGGGACGACACTAACATATATAGCCTGACAGGAAGCGTCTATTGATTCTTTCAATTTCAGATGTGCTCTACTGATTGCTGAAAAGAAAGAAGGCTTAAAAAATATTGTGAGTCCATTCTTTTTATTGCATTAATCCTTGTGGCTCATATGAAGCAATTTCCTGGGTCTCCTAGGATCAAAGATTTGTCTTTCTGTTAATAGCTGCCAGAGCTACCAGGATCAACAGGAGAGCAGCAGCAGCCCTGTCAGCTTCTCACATGAAAGTGAATAAAATTAATCCATCCTAATTGTAAAGGATTATGATAGACTGGATACATTTTCTAACATAACTTGTATTTAGGTTTGGTGGGTTTTTTTGTTTGGTTTGGTTTGATGGGGTTTTTTGTTTGTGTGTTTTTGGTTTTGTTTTTGTTTTCCTTTTTTTTTCCTGGGAATGAAGCAACACTTTGGATACATCTTCATTTGGGTACTTCCACATTTGGATACTTCCCCACAAGGAGAAGTGGAGGGGCAGGCCCCAATGTCCTCTCTGGTGACCAGTGGTAGGACCTGAGGAAAGGGCCTGAAGCTCTGTCAGGAAGGGTTTAGGTTGGATATTAGATAAAAGTTATTCCCCCAGAGGGTGGCGGGGCACTGGAACAGGCTCTCCAGGAAAGTGGTCACAGCACCAGCCTGACAGAGTTCAAGAAGGGTTTGGACAATGCTCCTGGGCACATGTTGTGATTGTTGGGGCTGTTCTGTGCAGGGCCAGGAGTTGGCCTCAATGATCCTTGTGGGTCCCTTTCAGCTCAGGATGTTCTGTGATTCTTCAGATCAGGTTGACACAATGTACTATGTAATCATACTTTTTTTCATAACTGATATATGTATTGGCTAGTGTTTTTCCCACTCTGTGTTACAGTTCTTGACATCATGTTGCAGTCTTGGGTACAAGGGCCAAATGTTCTAGCAGCCAGTTTAAAGCTGTGTGTTATTGAGATACAGTGAGGGTTTGGCCAGGAATTGCAGTTCCTAGATTCCTTTCCAATTCTTTCGGTGTAAATTTCCCAGGGCAGGTTGGAAAACAGGGCAGACCTAACCAGCCAATAACAACATAAAAATTAATTTAAAGAAAAACTGCTTTTTCATACATGAAAAGCAGTGAAACTTCTCAAAGAGAAGGTATTTCATTAATTTGATTTAGGACTAAGCACTCAGTGCTGTAGTATTCCTTTCTTACATAACTATATCCTTCAGTCTATTGCTAGCTGTATGTATTGCACACCTCTTGACAGTAAAGGCTGCTTTCACTACAAACATATTTAATATTTTCCAAGGTTCTGGGGGAGGATCTAAACTCCTCTTTCAAATTGTTTTCATAGGTATAACACTGTTTTAGAAAGTGGCATCTTGTTAAATTTTATTAGTTTAAACTTTGGATATAGAATTGACTGCTTCTAACAAAATCTCCATTATCAACAGAAAAAAATACTAAAATTAAAAAAAAAAACCAACCCAAAACAAAACAAAAAAAAAACCCTCTTGCTTTTAACTATAGCCTCCATCTTAACCTGGGAAGCCTGCAGGTTTACGGTTCTAGTCTTGCATTTTTTTTTAGAAGTGTGAAAACTTTTGTGTGAGTTGTTTTTTTCAGGGTCCTGTTCTCCTCCCAGAACAGGCAGCTGGTGCAGGTCCTGCTGCTCCATTTAAAAAGGCCATTACATCTCCATGACCTCATACTAACTTCTTGCTGTTTCTTCCTCTGTGCCTCATGGCTAGGCTAATGTCAAGAACTACAGCCAAGAACCTCTTAATACTGGGTTGCAACATCCATCCTCTTAGCTTATAGATTTCCTCTCACTCCCAAAAGTTCTCCCAAATACACTATTGCTCCAAATTCCATATGCTCCCTTAATTTTGAGCATATGAGTAGAGTCACTGGGTTCAAGTTCTATTACTTATGGCATTTGTGAAGGGTGGTTTAAAGAAAACCAACACTGGATTCTTTGTACCCTTTTTGCCAGCTCCAGCCATTCTGGGATCCCAAAGATCAAGTTTTTCCTCATTCAACATTTTCCAGAAAATAAGGGGAAAGTTAATGTTTTCCTGATTTTATGTGTTTGCACATTCATTGTCAGCACAGATGTCAGTTTCTTGTAGTACTGTGCTATTTTTTGTATCAACTAAACTATAAAGCAAAAAACTTTTATTTACTTGATGAAGCTCAAAAGCATATGGGGACAGAGTGAATCTCTTTGCAGCGAAGAAAGAATAGTAATTTGTGCTGCAATAGCAAATTTATTTATTTATTTAACTCTTTTTTTTTCCCCCCAGCAATAACTTAGGGTAGATGCAGTAACTTGTATTCTGTTTTCCTTTACTTCATGTTAATTTCCTATTTAAAAAAATATATTTTGAAACAAGTTAAATAAACACGTTGGGTTTCAGTGTTTCTGCTGACACTGGCACAGAAGAAAAATGGAAAAACTAAATAAGGCTTGACTCTTACTAAAGCAGCACAAAGTAATAAAAGTTTTCTCCAGTGAAGTGTTTGACATACACACAAATCACCAAATCACAGAATAGTCTGAGTCAGAAGTGACCCCAAAGGATCCTAAGTGAATATCCCATACAGGAATGGAACCCATGCCCTTGGTGTTGTCAGCACTATGCTCTGACTAACTGAGCTGGGAAGGACAATGATGTCACCTGTACATGCTGTGGAGAGCCATAATTTCAGCTACAGGCACTGATTTTACATAGAAAGAGGACAGCTAAGAGTTTGTGACAGTAAAAATTTTATTCTCTAATACTTTGCTTCTTTTCATTTGCCTCAAAGTGACTTGAGATCGGTAAGATGAAACATGAAGTGGGAACAGGATTTGCTCTGTGCATTGTACTAGAAAACAAGTTACTACAATACCAGTTTGGTGTTTTACCCCCTAGATCACACTTAGAAGAGAAAACTAAAATCGTGGTGGTTTCATTTGTGATAAAGTAAATGCCTTCACTGATAAACAGATTGACACAATCTTATTCCACTGTAGAGCAAAGTGAAACACGAGCAATGTCCACAGGGCTCTTGCCTCCCTGAGAAGATCTATCTATGGGCTCTGCACATTCATTTCAACTCAGCCATCACACATTTCTATCTTCTGATCTGGTTTCACATCTTTTCATTGCAAAATAGTTAGGTCTTGGGCTTGACATAGTTGTTAGTGAAAACATATTCTGAATCAAAGTTTTTTACATTACGCTGTCAGACAATACTTAATATCATGGTTAGCCTGTAAGCTGTTTGGAGCAGTGATTACTACTATTCAGCATGCCAGAAGTTCATAATAGGATATTATATCTCTGAAAACTGTTACTCTGACTTTTTGAATTAGAGGGGAGCCACACACCTCCCAAAAAAAGCTGTTTTTCTCCTTCCAAGTCTGTAATATGCTATATAAAATTTTAATGTCTTTCAGAAATATATTCACATATTATGGCATGTCCATTATCTCTTTTTGACCAAAGTTCCTGCATTTTGCCACAGACCTTAACAGCTCTTTCTAGAACACCTTTCCACCATTGCAGGGTTTTCAGGTTGCATGATGCCATGACAGTGTGACATAAATATATAAATATATTAATTCACTTCTCCTGTACACTCTGCAAAACAACCAAAACCTAATAAACAGATATTACTATTGGCTTTTGCAATTAAACTTTCCCCCATGCTCTTTCCCCTTGCCATCATCAGATTACAGGGGTGGACTGGTGTGTTCTGCTGGAAATTACTTTGAAAGGATCTGTTCTTAAAAGTTATTGTGCAGCGGATATACATTAATTGAAAAGACTGTTAACAACTTTGTTCTTGATGAATTGCTTTACAATTTCAACAAACTCATTCCTCCACAAGCTATGCATTTATTTTTCAGCATAGTCTCCTGGGGGATTCACTGCCTGTAGTTGTAGGAGTCCTTGTTTATCTTGTTAACCAACATATATTTTAAATCTGCAGCAAGTAAGATTAAATTTGTCAGAGTTGTAGAGATTTCAGTGGTATCAAGGGTTTGAGTGAGTTGTCAATACTTAGACACCTAGTAACACTTACCAAAGTTCTTGAATTATCTACATGACCTTGGCAGATATGCATCAAGACCTGAAAAAGTCTTGCAGCCTTTTTATTTACCGAGGCAGCTGGTGTCCATTTGATATGGAAAATAACACTTGATACCTGTGTATGGGCAATTTATTCAAGTCCTGCATGTCCGCAGATAAATGTGGAAGCTTGGGCACAGCGCACACATAGATATTTTTTTGAAAGCATCTGAGGTTTCTTAACCTTGAAGTGAAACCCCCACAAAATTTTTATAAATTTTAGAAAAGTATTTTGCTGTCTAGAGGGCAGGTTAAAGCTTTACCTCTGCCTGGACTGGGGTGCAGAGAAAAAATACAGCAAATCATCCACCCTCCTGTGTGGATTATCTGCTGCCATGTAAAGGTTAGATCATAAAATCGTAAAATCATGGAACCATAGAGTAACAGGCTGAAAGGGACCTTAAGGATCACCAAATTTCAGCCCCTCTGCTGTGGGCAGGAACACCTTCCACTAGACCAGGTTGGTCACTGATGTCTGTCAGGACTCTGAGCCATTGGTCATTAACCTCTGGATGCAACCATCCAACCAGTTCCTTACCCTCCAAACAGTACACCCATTGAGTCCATCTCTCTTCAATTTAGGGAGAGGGATGTTATGGCAGATGAGGCTTTACAGAAGTCCATATAAATGACATCTGTAGCCCTTTCATTATTCACTAATTTTGTCACTCTCTTTTAGAAAGCCCCTAGGCTGGTCAGGCAGGACTTGCCCTTGGACTTGCCAGTAAGGGTTCACCTCCCTGTGAATCACCTCCCTGTCCTCTCTGTGCCTTAGCACAGCTTCTAGGAGGATCTCTTCCATGATCTGCCCAGGCACACAGGTGAGGCTGACAGACCAGTTGTTCCAGAGTCCTCCTTTCCACCCTTTTTAAAAACAGGTACAATGCTTTCCCTTCTTCAGTCACCTGGGACTTTACCTGATTACCATTATTTTTCAAATATCATGGATAATGGCTTGATAACTACATCAGCCAATTCCCTCAGGACTCTGGGATGCATCCCATCAGATCCCATAGGCTTACATATATTCAAATGGGAAGCATTTTTCCCCCACAGTCCCCATCCTGTTTTTCAGGCAGGAGTGAGAGAGATGTGGGAAGAGAGTTTTCTAATATAACCTTAACAGCAAAATGAACTATGTAGTACTTAAGTAGGGACTTAAATAATTGACACAGCCTTAATATGACATAGTTAACAAACCAATTAATCACAGCTTCTCTAAAGCCCTGTCCTCCTTAGCCTGGTTGTCATAGCACGTGCAGCAACTCATTGATCCCAAATGAGAAAGTCTAAAATGCATTCACAAATATATTTATGACAATTCAGAACCCAGCTTGTTATTTCAGTCTGAGTATGTTCTTAATTTCTAGGCTTAAGTGATTGAAGGGAATATGGAATTAGTGACCTCACCAAGTCTTTTGCAGGTTAGATGTCTGTAGTTCTTCACTTAGGCTGCTATGATCATCAAAGGACCCCATTTTATTTAACTCTTCCTGAACGGAGCATATTCCAAAAAATATTTTGAGGGTGTTTTCCTGTGCTGTCCTATCCTTATTTCCTTCCTTTTCCCTCTTCAGAATTGCTTTCAGACTACTGGAGTAATTAAAGATTATCACCCAGCCTCCCCTCACAAAGATGCCTTATCTTCAGTTTATGTCACAATTTGAAAAATCTGCATCTTTGCTATGAATATATTTTTTAATATTATTTACTTTTTGTGACTTAAAAATGGTGGACAGACTAAGAAAATATATCATGACAATTCTGCATGTGTAATTTGCTTTAGTCTTTCAAGACAGTTTGAATGATTTTAACATGCACTCAGGTAGTACATTTTCTAAAAAAATTAAGACTTGTAAAATCCATTTACATTTCTTGCCACAATTCCAGAACTCTATCCAGGTTAAGATTTGGCTCTCAAAGTGTTCTGAGTAGTCAAAGGGTGACTGGAGAACCATATTACAAAATTTGAAGTTCGATATTGTGATCCAAGGGAACAAAATCACATTTAAGTGCTAGTTGAGATAATCTAGCAAAACAAGAGGACAATATTTCACCAGCTTCCTGTTTCAATTACTTGAAGATAAATGGTTCATTATTATAAAGAAAAGCTGCCATTCAGAGCAAAAAGGGATTTTCAAGTTCTCCATCTCTGCCAGATTTTTATTGGGCAGTGAATCAAATGTATAATTTAATCCTTACCCACACAGCGTTACTGAGAAGAAGCTTGGGCATTTTTTTGAAGTTTCAGGTTCAGATGACAGCCAAAAAATTTATGAATCTTCTTAACTATTTCCCCATCTATGTTTCTGAGTTTGTAATTCCCTCACTGAGGAACTGTAGGTAATGCAAATGCGATTCTTTTTAAATATGTGTACTGTTTGTTCTTTAAATGCTTATTGGTAGCTATTTGTTACTCAAAAGTAAGGCTGATTTTACCCTGTTTTTATCTCTCTTCCTTTTTACAGCAGGTTTTAATAATGTTTTAACTGTTTTCATTAATATGTTCCCACTATTCCCCACATCAAAAGAGGTGATTTCACTTTCTTTGTTAGAATTTCAGAAACATTCCTTGCACATTCAGGAACTGAAGGCACAAATTTTGCCTGGATAAAATACCGGAATCTTGTATGGCCCTTGTCAAGCAGCAGGAGGGAAAGGAAAGGGGAGGGTGGGGCAGAGTGGGACAGAAAACTTTTTCTCTTGTATTTATAGTTTCATCCTTCAGGATTTGCTGTTCATGGTATCCTTCAAGTCGAGCTGAATCCCAGATCTAAACTTCCATTTTTTCACTTCTTACCCTTTTAGTACTGTGTTATGAAAAAATGTGTTTCAATTGGTAAAGCAATTGGTAAAAAAAATTGGTTTTATTAAGTTAATGAAACAAATACATACGCTATAGAAAAATTATCCATTATCCTTGCCCACAACTGCCAGAACTGCATGCATTTAAAGCAACACAGTGTGTGCCTGACAGCTCAGCCAAGGCAATATAAAGTATACTAAGTCCACACTTGAGAAAAAAATGCTTCTTTCTGTCAAGTTTTTCTGTGGAAAATGGATTTATAAAACGTTTTTGAACCCCTGTGTTAAGGCTGGGGACAGATGAATAGGTCACTGACCAGACCCTGGCCTAAAGCTAAAACAGCTGAGCAGGATGTGAGAAACTACTGGGCATGACATGAGAAAACTGCTGTGTGTAAAAATCAACAGTCGTGAGGCAATAAAAAAGTTACTTATCATAAAGAATAGATGGATTGTGCAGGTTGTTAAGGGGAGTTATGTGAGGTACAGACAACCTTTATAGAGATTTGAAGGGGAATATCAGGGACTTTTCAGGGAGGAGATATGGGGAAAATATCAGAAATGCCAAATAGCTGTCCCAAAACAAGAAAAAATGGAGAAGAAATCAGTAGGGGTGGATGCTTTTCTATGAAAGAATGAGTGGGTTAAAAAGGAAAACTCTGTGAGGGGGTAATAAGAGAATATAAGGGATCACAAATCAAACCATAGGGCTATTTGGGGGTGTGTGTTTGACATCCCTGCATTTTGGAACAGAGAAGTTAACACACTCTTTCCACTATGCTCATGTATGACTTGCTTCTGCAGACAGAAGGGAACTGGTGTCATTCCCACATCGACAAAGAGCCACAGCAGCTTTCATCCTCCTGCTACTGGGGAAAAACTGGAGGTGCTATCTGACATCTTCACCCTTCCAAAGCCTCCTTTATCATCACAAACTTCCTCCTAATACTTACAGGTCCTGGAAATTTCCTAAATCATAGCTTTTGAATTGTTATTCTTCCCAGTAGATTTTTTGTTCTTACTCTTCCTTCGATCCAGAGGTTGCTTCTGTCTCTTCTTTGACTGGCTTTGAAGCAATAGAGGGAGAGGAGAGCCAGTGGCTATGACTGTGTAAGGCCAAACTTGGGCAATAAGCTCAGCCTCTGTTTCACCTATGGTATTCCAAGGTCTATGTTGATTTTGAAATCTAACTGGAAGTCTCTCACTTGGGAGGAATGATATTACCATTTTTCATTGTGTGAAAACAAAACTATTTTTGATAGGAAATTTCATTATGCAACAAATAGCCACAAATGAGGTCAGAATAAGAAGATCTACTTAAACCCTTTATTTGCCTAGGAAATAACTCATTTTGCCTGTTTATTTTGCTTGAGAACATTATTGGATACAAGCTACCTACAGCTGTGGAGAGTTGTGCTCACAAAGTGAAGCAAGTTGATGGCAGTCCAGAGCAGAGCCATTTAACTTCTGAGGAGCCATTTCCTACAAGCCTATTTAAAGTGTAACAGTTTTAATGTAGGAAATTTCTGAGAGAACTACAGATGTTGAAACTAAATTTAAACCTGTTAAAAAACAGCATGAAGTTTTTTCTCCATTCTGTTTCTTCTTGTAGACTAATGATTTAGAGGAAGGCTATGAGAGCTAATGAACACATGGTGGGACTTTATGTAGGGTATCAAAGCTAGTGGGACCCCCACATATCAACCTCTAACACTGTAACTCAGATCAGAAAAAAAAAAATATTTGATTCTATCTGGTTCAATTGCCAGGACCTTAAAACTTGGAAGTCAGTGAAAGTCAGTGTATCAATGAAAGTCACAATTCTGATGTCTGAAAAAAGTTGTCTTTTAGAACGGCACCTGGAAATGTCAGATTATTGGTGGGAAATTCACATCCCACTAGTCAGTGGAAATATGGAATATCACTTGGTTTTTCACACCATTAGATTGTGACAGCCCTTCCCACAGCAGGCAGTAGTAGGCATGGTGAAAGACTGAAGTGTTGTGAATAATAAAACTGAAGTGGATTTGCAAACTTTCAGCAGTCAGTGGGGTAGCTTGTCATACAGTATTAGTGGCAGTGTTCTTCTCTCTATAAGAAAGGTCTGTCCTTATCACATTTGCAGTGTTTTCTAAACTAACAGGTTTGTACCTGTAGGATGTTAGAACAAGTTCTCACAGTTGCACAGGCCAAAGAAATGACATATTGAAGGGTCATTCTCAGGTGTTCACAGGAGTCTGGCTGAGGCTCTTGCTTGTGAGATCAGCAGGTTAGTGTTACTCAGGGCTATTACTGGCTCATCTAGAGTAAGGTATGTATCTCTACACAATCTTTCACAAAGCGATCATTTTAGTCACAGAATGAGATGACTCTGCCTGAATGAGGGTCTAAGAAACCTGAAGAGAAAGTGCTGAGAAACAGATCTCAGTCTCTTTCAGGTGCACCTCCACATCACAAAATGGGTCAGGTTGGAACGGACCACAGTGGGTCAACCTGTTCCAACCTCCCTGCTCAAGCAGAGTCGTCTTAGAGCACAGGGCACAGGATTGTGTCCAGATGGTTCTTGAATATCTCCAGTGAGGGAGACTCCATAACGTCTCTGGGCAACCTGAGAGCAGTGCCTGGTCACCTGCACAATAAAGAAGTTTGTCCTTGCGTTCTGATGGAACTCCCTGTGCATCAATTTCTGCCTATTGCCTCTTGTCCTGTTGTCTGGCACCACTGAGCAGAGCCTGGATCCAGCTTCTTGGCACCCTCCCTTCAGATACTCATAGACCTTGATGAGGTCACTTCTCAGTCATCTCTTCTTGAGGCTGAAGAGGCTCAGCCCTCACAGCCTTTGCTCATCAGAGAGATGCTTCAGGCCCTTAATCATATTTGTTGCCCTCCACCGGACCCACTCTATGAGCTCCATGTCTCTCTTGAGTTGAGGAGTCCAGAATTGGACAAAATACTCCAGATGTGTCACTAGGAAAGCATTCCTCCTTCTCTGAAACCTAGGCATTCTTTCAAGGGGCATGTTGTTGCCTCTCTCTACCAAATATATATTGCTATATAACCACTCATACAACATTTATTCTGAATATTTTGTCCCAAAGATGTGACTTGGGCATGGCTTCTTTGAGAAGGCTGCAGAACTGAATCCTTGAACCTTGCAACTTTTCTTTCTTTCAATTTTTTTTTTAGTACAATGAATAGATTGTTTATTAATTTAGACATTACATCCTGCTGCCAAAATACCAGTCTTCATTTTAAAACCATTATGTGGTCTCAGTAATTGCCAAAATACATCTCTGTTCTGCTGAGATCTGAGTATCTTTCCAACTCATGCTGATCTGAAAACTATTCAATAAATTCATTATCTGAATCAGTTAAAATTTATGTTGTGTGCAAGAACAAAAAAATATTCTGCAATTATCTGCAAGTGGCATATTGTGGAATAATGTTCTTATCTAATTCTGGATGGAGGAAGATTGAGTTGGACTCAATGATCTTGAAGGTCTCCTCCAAATTAGTGATTCTGTAATACAGTGTGGCTTAGACGAAGAGGCTTCATCAAGGTACAGGAGCATTCATAAGAAGCTACTGCATCTGCATGATGTACAATTCCAAAGCCAGTGTTGGAGCTGTTACCATGAAAATGTTGTTAAGTGGACTTTCAGCTAACTTCTAGCTCCCAGGTGTGATGACCTATGGGCAAAGAACTTCTTAACTGTGTCTTTCAATAGTAGATCATGGACTTGCCTTGCATGTTGCCTTACATATGGTTGCAAAAAGCCTTTCAGTGTTTATGCCACAAGATTGGATTCAGAAATACAGAAAATTCTGGCCCTCACTGTAGAAACGCTGCATAATGCTGGACAGGTTGCACCAGATAGAGTGAGAATGGCATTTTCTTACCTCTCTGAGGTCTTGGCAGAGCAATAAGGATGATTGTGAAGTACCATGAACAGATGGATACAGATGAAGAACACACTGTTAAAGCAAGTTTTATAATTGACACCACTTTGGTGATATAATCACAAAGTCATTGGCTCCTCCATGATTTCAGCCTAACTTGGGAACTACTTATCCTCCATACGGAGGATTCAGGTGCATGTTTTAGGTTTTGACAATTCACCAGATAGCAATACATGCACCTCGAACAGCTCACTGTCAAATCCTGAGTTTGGTATATTATTTGATTGGAATCTATTTACAAAAAAAGTAATTCTATATTCACATGGTAAAATAGCTACAGTTCTGTATGCTACTTTGCATAAGCTTTGGAGAATTTAATATGATTCTCACAGCAGCTTAAATTCTGTTTTTTCTGTCTATCCCTATACAGTGTCAACTTCTATCCCTCAGTTTAAGATACATGTGAAATGCTAAAACTGCATGAAAATTACTAGTATTAAGTTTTCTGTCTTTTGTTTTGTCTTAAAACTCTGAACCTTTATTTTCCTTCAGATGTACTCCAAATTTCATTTTCTTAGCAATAAGGAAAAGGAAAAATGTTTGATAGTTGTGCAAACTTCTGCCCAGAACACAGAAGTTGGTAAGTTATTAGTATTTTAAGACAAAACACTCATTCTGGCATGAAGAACAGTAGTCCTTGGTTAATTTTGTTGAAGTATAATGTAGGATATCCTGCTAAATATAAGCATGTTGTAGAATGTTTGTGGTATATATTAAAATTCCCATGCTGTCATGTAAACAAACATTTATTTCTAGCATAGGCACTGTATATTAGGAAAATGTGCTTTACAGTGGGAACCTTCATGTTTCTAACTCCAGCATTAATGAGGAAAGAGTAACATGAGCTGCAAGAAGCAAGCCCAAGCTGAAGGGACTCCTGAAACTGGCTGCTTTGCACAAATGAGAAAGGAACTAGATTTATGAGTCAAGATAAAAGGACCTTTTTCCCCTCCATTAACATCACTTAATTCAACTGTTCAGCTCCTTTCCCAATCTGTCAGAACAGGTCTGCACTTTGTATGTACTCAGATCCCTGCTGATAGCAAGAGAAAGAGCATCTGCTTGCTCAGGAAAAACTTTTGGAACCAAATGCTGAAATATTATCCTCTTCCTCCCCCTACCTCATTCTCTTCTTCCCACACAAACATACACATTATTTCCTGTCATTTATCTTTACTGATGCCTGTTTTCACTCTCCTACACCCTCCTACATTCCTTTTATGTACACATACACACACGCACATATATATATATACACACATGAATTTATTTGAACATATATAAAACCTGCAGTGGATTGGCCCCTCTCCATATAGCTGACAGGACACTTTCAAAAAGTCCCACTTCCTAACAGATATATTTTCTTTCTGTGGTAATTGGGCTCAGGAGAAAAGAGACAGCCTAGAATTGAATATATAACAATATAAGTGATATAAATGGGAATTCCTAAGGTGATGGTTGAATGGAAGAGTGTATACCAAAATTAAATTTCAATTTATAATAGAGAAACCTCTATGGAGCAAAGTACTTACAAAGAGCAATATGAAGGCAAAAACATAAAGGAAAAGAAAGAAAATAACTCAGTTTTTAACAAGTTATTTAAAACTCTTCAAGGGAAATTCTTAATCTTTTTCTCTTGAATAAATAACGCAATATGGCAAGGACACCTGAAAGATGAAATAGAACTCTAGGTAAGCAGAAAACATATCCTTTACCATGAAAGGTATCCACCCACAGACGGTAGTAGTAACAACCAATAAAATAGAGCTGGGGCATATAAAACACATAATTTCAGTCACAATTAATTATAAAAGTTGAAACAGAGGAGTTGCTAGCAACCTGTTAAGAAGAATTTTCATTCCTTCTCAAACGTATTTGCTGTAAAGAGTTCCCACACACTAATTAAATGCAGTATTTTTGTGGTTATTTTCCACACTGGAGTTCATTTTTCTGTAGTCTTGGAAAAAGCTCTGCTTAGGCCTTTTAGTTTAGCAATAAAAAGAATAAACCATGGCGCTAGTTATACCTTCTCTTCCACAGTACTCAGACACTTTGATATAATTTTATATTTTCATGTCAGCGGGCTGTGATAAAAACCAAAATGGTGTATCAGAGTGTCAATCATCTGCTTCAGCTTCCAGAAAAGAAGCTGAAGCAGATGATTGACCTGGAGGCTTCTATTTTGTGTGAGAGAAGTCCAGTTAAACAGCAGAGGAAGTCAAGGAGCTTAACTCTAGGAGAGCAGACTGGGGAAGAAAACAGAGCTTGTGACTGTAGTGGTGAGATTTCAACAGTGACAACCAAATCCAAATGACACTACAAGACCCTCAAAGGATGAGTGATAGATTATTATAAAAACATAGATAACAGGTCAATTCCAAAAACCAGTGTTAGTGAATAGGGCAGAATCTAACAGCCAGTAGAGTCATCTGCTGCAGCTCCATGATCTTAGTTTCAACAAGCAAAGAGGCTGCACAAAGACAGCACACGTATAGATCCCTTACCTGCATGTACACATCAAGGTACAGAGACAGAAACTGAACTCTCATACAGAAACAGAGCATTTCTGACCTCATTCTCCTCTCCTCTCTGCCTGAGTGAGATTGAGGTCTATTAATTTGTCTGTGTGTTTGGACATGAATTCCTCCATCAGCTGGGTTTGGATACAACCTACTCAGTCTCTCCCATTTCTCTTCTCCCCCTGACTGATCTTGATGGATTTCACACATGTACACTGGGACTGAGCTTCTTCCAGGACACATCTGGGAGGGTCTCAGATAGGATTAATTTGGAATCCTTAATTTAGGTTCCTTGCCTGCTACATGTCCCTGTTCTCATTTGGGTTTGTGGAGATGGGCCTGTGATGAAATGGTTGGTTGTGTGATTGTGCCATCCAGGGCAGGGTATTGTCTGAGCTCATAGAAGTTATTGTGNAAAAACCCAAACAACAACAACAACTGACCAAAACCAAAACATGATGCTGGGTAAGGAGTCAGTTCCCAGAAACGGGAAGTGTAAAGGAGAGGAACTGAAAAACATGTATTGTGAAATATGAAGTTTGTCAGTCAGCGAAGGCTACACCTTTGAAACAACGGATTTCTGGAGCCAAACCCCAAAATGTAATTAAGCACTGCACTTCTGGGAATGTGCTACAGTGCTGTAGTTCCAAGGAAGTCAGTATAGTAGGCAGTTACAATATATGGACAAAGAGTCTGCTTAAGCAGACCTGGATTTTTGCAGACTAGCCTTTGTAGGTGTATAAATACACAGAGATTATTTTCTATTGAATCTTACTTGAAGAACTCCAGACCACCATAAAGATTAATTATGTGCTCTGTCTTAATCGGGGTAGTCTATCCTGTTCAGTGTCTTGCAGAATTTATCATTCCTCTATTTAATTCTTTGTTTTAGCTTTTAGTGTCTAGAGTTGCTATATTGTAAACTTTTACTTTTGGGACTTATTTTGAGTGCTTTTGGTGGATGAAAGCCTATTCATAATTTTATATATGCATCCTACTATAAGTTTTTGTTTGGGGATTAAAAAATAAAAATGCAGCCCGTTATTATTTTAACAACTGGAAAAAAATCATGAACCAAATCAGTATTGATTTTCAGACACATTTGATCTATGTCTATCTGACTATTTTAAAGTCCCATTATGATCAAAGAGGAAAACAAACAAGGATTCTGTTATATTTATTTTAAATACTGATATTTCCATTTCTCAATTGTATAAAATCTAGATTTTCATTGTATTTAAATTTTTAGAATTCTCTTGCCTCTTCTAGAGCTAACAGGATGAAGTGATAGAAACCCAGAAATTTGAGCTAGTTTTTTATAATCTAAATACTTGTATTGGAATAAAAAACTGCATTAAATTTGCTTTTAATTCAGTCTAAGTGTTTCCTTAAAATTTTGATGTCAGTACTGTCTGAAGCTGATGCTGAATTCTCTGAATGTCAAGAGATATTTGAGTTTTCTCATCAGTAAACAAGTAATCACAATACACATTGTCAAACAACAGCAATATTGATTCAAAATGGACAAAAGATTATTTATTCCAAACTGCAGGAGTAGTCATGTGAAGAACTTCTTTTTTCAGTGCATGGTGCACAGCAATTTAAGAAATGCCTAATCCTGTAGTTTGTCTCTGACAACATCTTGAGACAAATGATCAAGAGGAGGACACAAAGAAAACCTTCAGTGCAAAATTATAGAATGATTTGCTTATAGGAGGTATGTTTATTACGCCCCATTGGGTCTTGTCTTATGTACTTTACCATAGAGATTTATATTTTATTTGATCAGACAGGGATAATCTGGAAGGACTGAGAAAGACAGAGGTTGTGACCTCCTTGTGCTCCTGACTAATGCTGCAAAGCACAGACTTTGTATTCGTATAGATGTAAAAGGTCATGACAGATGACATGTTTCAGCAAAAAGAAGAAATGAGTTGGTTCTGCAGTTGAAAAGTTTAGTGTCAAAATTGTGGTGCTTCACAGTCATAATTTTGTTCGAGGAATTTCCTGCTGCAATAAATGATGCTTACAATGCATGCAGTATCGTAACACAAATGTATGCCTTCATTAAATACTACATGGAATTACAAACAAGAATGTGAAACCAGCCCATAGATTTTTCAGAATGATATTTTGTCCCTTTCTGATAGTCCTTATTACAAAGACATCCAACAGAAACCTAAATATCTCTAAAAGAAGACCCTTCACTGAAGAAATTCAACTTCAGTTTGGCTGCAAATAATGAGATCCTCTGAAAAAAAATGCAGTGGCATTTCATTGCTAAATGCTGCTCAAGCTGCTTGAAAAATTCAGCCAAATCAAGAAAAACAAAATAAAAAAACCCCAGTTGGTTTCACAGATTAAAGAGAGTTTTTTTCAAGATCATTTACTGTGTAATGATCATCTATCTTTAAAAAATTATAAAAGTGGTTCTTCTGTTATTTATAGCTCTCAGGTGAACAATGCAAGGAGAACAAAACAAGCAAGATTATCAGTATTCTTAAATTATAAAATGCTTATCTTGATATATTCAAGATTCCTATCTAAAGTATCTTTAAGTTGAGAAGACAGATGCTGCATGAAGGAACAAACAGTAAACTTTACTCAAGACTGTGGAATTCTTTATTTTCATTATGTTTTTGTAAGAATCTAAACAAGCCTTGTGTTTGTGATTTTTTTTTTGCTTTTATTTGATAAGAAAATGACATTAATTTTTTTCCCCATGCTGAAGGTTTAGTAAAGAAAAGAAATTTTAAAAGACGCTGGGCTTCAATTTTCAATTTTCTTAAATGTCGTTTTTGTTGTGTTCAAAAATAACCCATTTTTTTCCAAGCATTGGAAATTTCATGGGTTTCTGAACAGCCTTTATTTACCCAGTGTGTCAAACATTCTTATTCTGGATTAATGACCAAGAGTTGTTACAATTTGACAGGTGTTAAAATAATGAAATTAATAAGCTTGTTTCATACCAGTATTGTATTCACATCATGAAGATGGCATAAATTTGAAGCTTCAGGATTCAGTTCAAAAAGGTGTTTGGACTGAATCAGCTCCTTAATATCCCAAAAAATATCTTCTTCTTTTCCTTAGTATGAAGGCAAATTTTTAGCAGCCTAACAGTGCTAAACAGCCTGTGTCTTTCTGTGTAGCCAGTGCATGTGTTTTGGTCTAAAGGATCCAATCTCATAAAAATTTGAGAAGCAAATGAGAGATGAATGAAATACTACTCCACTTGAACTGCTTTCCAGCTGATATCTAATGTTTGCTAAGGGATTGTTTTTTTCTTTAAAGTTTCCACTTACAGATGTTCTTCTGAACATGGCCTAAATAATTTTATCCCTTGACAGGGCTGAGCAGCTACGTTAAATATTCCACTGAGATATACTAATTAAAGGCTTGATTAATTTGCTTACTAGTGCCCTGTGAGATGTTGCAGGATGCCATGGTTGCTAGCTAGTGCTTCAGAATAATATAGATACCCTGCAAATGCTGTTCCATATCTGGCAGACTTCAAAGTTATCTTGGAAAACTTGGAGCTTCTGAGGAATCAGAAGGCACCTATTGCAGACAATTGTGTTGGTCTCTGGGAAGTCATTTCACCCTTAACACACTCGCAGTTCTTTATGTCAGCATGGGCTGTAAGGACCTGACTGAATCAAACTGTAGGTGTCCAACCTTCTATTATAATCAGATGTCTACCTGACTTTTGTACAAACCAGGGTTCATAACATGGGAGTCTGATGTTTACTGATATGCCAAACGTTTGCCAGGGCATAAGAGCAGGCCTATCAAATATGACTCAGGATATATAGCAGACTTATGTCCATCCAGTTTGCCAGCAGGCAACAAGGTGGGGTTACCAAGATGGGAGTAAAAATTTCTTTATATGTGAATGGTTTTTAACTTCTGAGCAGTTTAAATGGAAAGAAAATACTCACTATGCCATAAAGGAAAACAAAGAATCTTCAGTGCAATTTCAAATAAGGAAAAGTCTTAGCTAAGGAAAACTTTAATGCTCAAACTTTTTAGAATTTCTTGCAACTTCTATAGAAGAAGTTCTTATCAACTGTTTTCTGAAATCCTTCTGTACTTCTTTCTGTTCTTAAACCAGAAGCCATTTGAAAAATAGTTCAGTGGAGTTTGAGAATGGATACTGCAGCACACTACCCAGCCTGATCCTAGGAAGTCACACTGTGGAAAGAGTTTGTCATTCAGTGGCTGAAGTATAATTTCATTATCCATGTGATAAAATAGCTACATATGCAAAACTATATTACACTAATGAAGAAATTAGTTATGCTATATTTATCTGATCACCTGTGTCATCCCAGGTTTTGATTATTAGTCATCACCTCCAAGAGTCTTAGAAGCCTAAAATCATTGAACCATTAATGTTGGAAAAGACAATGACAACCACAACAAAATAAGTGGACACACTTTGCATTATTGAACCACTTTGGCCTTAGCCTATCAATCCAGCCTGTCCAGACACCTCTGCAGAGCCTTCCTACCTTCCAGCAGATCAACACTCTTGTCCAACTTTGACTCATCTGCAAAGCTTGGCTAAGGGTGCGCTAAATCCTCTGGTCCAGGTCATTGAGAAAGATACTAAGCAGGACTGGCTTAATAATTAACCACCCCTCCCTGGACCCAGCCATCCAATCAGTCCTGAATCCAGTGCACCTGCCCAAGCCATGGGCTGCCACTTTTGGGGAATGCTGTGGGGGACAGTATCAAAGGCTTTGCTGAAGTCCAGATAGACTATTGGGGTTCCCAGTACCTCTGAGAGTCCATCCCTTGCAGAGAAATGGCTTAAAATAATTAGCAAGACAAGGTATGGTTGAGTGTATCTTGAAAAATCAAAAAGGCTTAATTAATGAAAGAAATTAATACAAAACAAGGATCAAAGCTGAACACAGTATAGGGACAGGTCCCATATACCTGCTACACCTTGAGAATGCACCAAGCACCTTTGTTCTCTCTCTTTAGTACTCAATACTTCAGGGGGGCTATATGGCCCCTGGCCCAATAAAATCAGCAACAGGCTTTGAGCTACACTTTTGAAGCCCAATCAATGCCTCTGTGCTGGTGCTGAGCTAGTTACAATGAGAACGGCACACAACTTTCTAGTTGAACTTCCTAAAATATCTAGAGGTAGATGAAACTTTTTCCTTATACAGCAATGCCCACTTGAGGGTGGGGGATGCTTTCCTACAGTAAACAGTATCCACAGCCTTTCCCTCATCCACCAGGCAGGTCTCCCAGTCATAAAAGGAGATCAGGTTACTCAGGCAGGACCTGCCTTTCTTAAACCCACTCTGCATAGGCCTGTTTTACTGTTCATGATATGTGATTCAAGATAATCTGTCACATAACCTTCCCAGTATCAAGATCAAGCTGAGAGGTCTGCAACTCCCTGGATCATCCTTTTGACCCTGGTGTCACATTGGCCAACCTCCAGCCATCTGTGATCTCCATGGTTAATCAGGACTGGTGATAAATGATGGAGAATGGCTTGGTGGGTTCTTCCGCCAACTCCCTCAGTGTTTTGGGACATACATCAATTGGAATTGATGAAATTAATTCAGGAAGTCTAAAGTTTTTTAAGGGTTAGGTGAATCCAATAAATGTTCTGTGTATGTGAGTCTGCATCTTGCCCTTTCTAGCACAGAGTGCTGAGTTTGCAAAACTTTGTAAACCAGGAAATAAAAACACCTGGTTACAATTTAGCACCATTTTCTTTGGCTGGACTAAAGGCCTAGTCTTGTGATCTTTTATTGCTCTTGAATTCCCTCATTAACTCTTTCAAGCATACTTTTTATTGCATTTTTTAAAATCCATGACAATATAAGATGTCTGACACTATCACTGATTTATTAGAGCAGTCTTTATTGTGAAGGACCAGACACCTCAGCTTTCCCATGACACTATTTTAACTTGTAGTAATATTCCCAGTAAATTAGGCCCAAGCTGTGCAGTGTTCAGCACTGCATCTTAAGGCTACCAAGAGTTCACATACAATGAGGCTGTATACTTTGCTCCTGCATGTGTTGCTGGGCTTGCAAATTCTTGATTAAAGAGGAAAATCTCCCCTACTATTGCTGTCCTGCTTAGCTGACCAGAAAGTCTAGTCATTGCAGTATCACTTACCGACATACTATTTCAAACTTAACCTTCCAAACCTAACACCTGCAGTATTCCCATAAAAATGAATGGATATTCACTTCATTTAATTCCCACAGTGCAATATCATAGCTCTGATTCAGAGTAACGTTATGAGAACTTTGCACTGTGTGGGCTGTTCATTTGAATGGAGCTTGGGCCATCTTGGAAGCTCTGATATTGTTAAAATTTTACATTAGAATGGAGGCAGGGTCTGTCCTCTTTATTATATAGAATATGAAGGTAGTCCAATGCAATTTTTTTATCACTTAGATTTTAATTGAGTTATATAAATAAAGTCTCTAAGCTTACATTCTTAGTGTGATAATTCCGTTTCCTAAACCTGTAAGGTACAAGGCCTTACAGGTTTAGGAAATGTGGTGGCAGAAAAGGGAGGAGATTCTTAGACTAGCAAAGACTAGGTATGTTCTTATGTTTACAACAGGGTCTTTAATCGAGTCAAGAAATATTGATATGATGTGGTCAGAAACTGTTGTGGGGAAATAGTTTTATGTCTGTTGCATGTTTATACACATGTGGTTAGAAATGAAGTTGCAGTCTGTCTTTCAAACACACTTCTATGCACACTTTTTTACTGATGTGCTTGACTTGATGACATCAGTGACATATTTTCTGTTCTCTTATGCAATTCCTGAATAAATTAAGTAACATTTTGTTCAACAATTTCTTTTTCTATCCTCTGTTTCCCTTTGTGCTTCTACTTTTTAAAGTATCAAGATCAGAAATGAAAACAAATTCATGTGAAACCTTTGACATGGCTCCCTCTGTTGCTCTGTGCCTTAGACTTAAGAATTTTACTCCAGGATTATATGTAAAGACACAGAGAGAGTAAACTAATTAAAACAATAGGTTGTTACTGTGCATTATTCTACTGATCTAAAACTTTCTAAATTACAGAAGGTATGCTCACATGTCTCCTCACTCATATTCTTAAACTGCAATAAACAAATGAAATGCATTATTTTTTATTATCTTCCTGTCAAATGCAAGCCTTTTCACTTCTACACATGAATTTGTACTTGTTCATAATTTTTTCTCATGGGTGAAAAAGAATGTGCTTTCCAATGAAAAAACTAGCAACAGTTTATCAACATATACTTACAATTTAAATATTCAGCAAGAATTGAAAGCACATTAAGGTCATCCTACATTTGTTCACTCTCTGGGGAACTCTTCAATTCCACGTTAGTTTGCTGTATGTCTCCATGAAAATCTTCACTCCCACTTTTGAGCCAATCTTATAATTACTTCAGTATCATTTCAAGGCCTGTGAGCTCCTCATTAAAGAGATGGAGAGTTCTCCCATCAGTAATGATCCTCTGAGTGAGTTATCTGCAACATCATTAATGGAAAAAAATGGCTTTATTTTACAGAAATAATTGGAAACATTGGCCACATGTGATAAAGTTTCATTTCATAATTATTTTGCCACATATGATATATGTCCTTTGTTTCCTAATATGCTTGTGGAAGCATACTTTCCTATATTTTATGAGGGTTGTTTCAGAGAGCCTCTAATTTATATTTAACAAATGTTTTATTCTGAGTCTAATTCATTTTTGTCAACAGGTAACCTATTTGATATTGCTTAACTCTCTCTAATGCTCACTTGATTTTAATGAGTGGAATTTATTGTAGATTTATAAAAAGGTTATAAATCACAGCTATAGTTCCCTTGACAGAACTCCAGAAAAATCACCCCTAATTGTACAAGTCAAGTCTGTTCACTGCTTTTCCTCCATTGTTCTGCCCAAAACACTACCATCCCAAATTTTTGAGTTTTGTTTTCTCCCCCGTCCACTAAGAAAATTAGTTCCTTTGTTTTAAAATGCAGCCACTTGCACAAGCTTTGCCCTTTCTGGCATAAATGCCTATCAAAAAATTAAATTCATGTTAAAAGGAGAGTGATTTTCTATATGTACCTGAAATCAGGAATGGAATACATATATTCTCTTCTATGTTGCTTAACTTTAATGATTTCATTGCTGAATGGATATACAATCATATTTTAACAAAATTAGCACAGAGGATGAACAAATAGAGAGCAATGTTTACAAATATTCAAGAAATTTAACAAGAGGCACAAACCAAGGTTTTCTGCTGAATGTCAGTAAAAAGGATCCTTCAGTAAGAAAATAATCCTGTGATCCCAAAAACAAAAAGGCAACACAGCTGAAGGAACAGGGCAATCAGCTTGGTGCCTATGGTTTTGTATGAATAGAACATATCTTTTTAAATCAACCTGTGCTTTGATAAATAATGTTTTTTCTGGAAGTCCAGAAGGATTATTCTCCAAAATTTTAAAATCTAGCAAAGGTTAAATATGCACCCTAAATTACTGCTTACACAATTCTGCTTCCAACAGCAAACACATGCAGAACCCACATAAAATACTAATGCAAGCAGTGAAGTCCCATGGTTTCTTTCAGCTGGTGGAGACAAGCATTCACTAGTGCAGGCACACACACAACACTCTCCAGATTCACAAGCACACACATATTTGCAAGTGTCCTGAGTTTTGGCAGGCACCCTCTGTCTTCCTGGCACCCCCACCTGGATATCAAGTCCATTTACCTGCCCCACGTGTCCCCAGACCCTCTTGCCACTCCAGCTTGATGCTCACAAGCAAACACACAGTGCTTACACACTTGTCTCACAGGCACCCAGTACCTACAGTTCCCCATAACACCTGCATGGACCCACTAGACACCTGATACCCCAGCTTGGACCCAGGGCTGCCTGGAATCTGGCTGATCAAGCCTGCGATTTCCTAGTGGATAACTGTGCTGGTTTGAAAGCAAAACCAGTGAGAGACTCCAAGTCAAAAGTACAATTTAATAACAGCAAAAGAAAAGAAGTAAAATAAAGTAAAATAAAATAAATTCAATAGTATAAAATACCACTGACAGAGTCAGAATACAACCTGACACCCTGTTAGTTAGGGTGGTGGTAGCTGTCCAGATGAAATGGTCTTGTCAAAGCAGTGGTCTTGTAGAAAGGTCTGGTAGCTCTTGTCCTCCGTGAATCCAGCGGGAGGATTTGGGACAGCTGCTCTGCTGTCCCAAACCCGGGATTATATGCAGGTGGGAATGCTTGGCTCCTCCCCCTGGGCAGAGCATCTCACAATGGGCTTATATCATTCAATGAGTCATGTAATGGGTTCTTGATGGCCCATTAAACAGAGACAGCTCCTGGAGGGAGTTATCTATGAGTCATGGGGCAAGGCATTGATGGGCCATTAGCAGGAGATGAGGGAAACACTGCCCCACCTGGTTCCAACACCTCATGAAGATGGTGATAGAATACATACTTTGGGCCCATCTTACATTTTTAACCTAAGACAGTAACACGCACACACACACATACACACCTGAACTAGGGAAGATACACACACTCAGCACCCCCTGCCCCTTCAGAGGTGGCACCAGGTACAAAGACTCTGTCTATGGTCCTGCTGCTGCCACCAGTGCCAAGCCCCTCACTCACTTCACTCATTCTGATCCCTCCCAGTAGCTGGTTTTGGGACACATGCCATTTCCTCCCCAATGGGTAGAGTTTAAAGACCCCACCGATTTCAGTCACTGATACTGAGACATCCCATTCTCACTCCAGCAGCTGACATCACAGAGCAAGGGTACCTTCACCCCAGTGTGACTCCAGATGTCATGCACACACACATAGAGATCTCACACAGTTTCACAGAACATATACCTACAGGAGAGAAAGTAACACTATATAGAGGAGTAGTTAGGAAAAAATTTAATGAAAAGAAAGGATAGACCGTGGCCATCAAAGACCCTTCCTTTTACATGCAACCAGCCCCATTTATAACCCTTTCTGTCTCTTCTCCATCTGTGTCTCTCCATCCTTTTGCCCTGCATATATCCTCATCAGTTTCCATATTTCTCAACCCCACTCCAATATCTTGGATGCTCAGGCTTACATCAATATCAGTAGCAAAATCCTGGTTTGCCTGCAGTTCTTGATAGTCCATCAATTTGTGACTGACAAGCTTTGATTCTTGACCTTGTCTCCCTTATGTTTTTCAATTTTGTGTCTGTTTTCTCTGTGGCTTCCTGCTTTTCCTTACCACATCATTTGATGAGGTCCTTACATTCTGTTTGATAAGGTTCTTGATCATATAACCTTAATGAAATAAACATTCTCACATTCCAACACTCATCAGTTAAGTGTGACTGAATAGTTTTATTCTTATAATTGTCTCCTTTATCTGTTGACCAGGTTTGAGAGCCTTCTCTCTCTTCTCCAGGCTGAGCAGTCCCAGCTCTCTCAACCTTTCTTCATAGAAGAGATGTTTTTGTCCCTTAATGATACTAGCAGCCCTTCACAGAATTCTCTCTAATGTATTTCCATCTCTCTGGTTCTGGGGTCCCACACCCAGCATTACAGGTGTGGCCTCATCAGGGCTGGATGAGGGTCAGAATCACCTCCCTTGCCCGGCTGGTAACACTCCTCCTGATGCAGCCCACTTGTGTTCAGTGTGGTCCACCAGGACCCTCAGGCTCCCTTTTTCAAAGCTGCTTTCCAGCTGAAAAACAGCTCCCAGCATATCCTGTCCTTAATTGTTTGCATCTCAGCAAAATGAATACAATTATTGTAAATGGTGAGAATATGTTTGGATGTAAGGGTTTTGCAGAAAACAATACAGTGAATTCAGCAAAATTAAACTGTTGTCTATGCAGAACTAAGGCAGTTTATTAGCTTTTAATCTAATCCAAATAAGGATTGTTATAATCCAGTGATGACTGATCATACTGATAATTCTGTTAGCATTGGAAATCAGATGTCTGAGAACTGTTTTTTTGAAACAGATTTTCTTTTTTAACTTTAGTAGCATGTAAAAAGCCCTTTGCAAAAAGAGAGTAACACCTTTTTTACCAGAATGTGTGGACCTATTGTTTTAGGCTAGACAGAGAAGCAGATTTACTGTTGCAAAAATGGATTTCACAGTTATTCTCTGGAATACAGAGACTATACCAACAATTTGGTTTGTGTAGGATTGTGTTTTCATGTTAGTTCTGGGAAAACTAACTTTTTTCATCAGTGAATGTATTTCCAGCAATCACTTTCATGATCTGATTATAAGTATCCAGAGAAAGGTAAAAGGGTGATCAACTCTAGCTGGTTAAACTCCCATTAAAGGTGTACAGAGGAGGTTATGAGTCTGGCAGTGGTTATATTAAGTGCATATGTTGCAATGAGAGTTAAAACATTTTTAAGGTTAAAATATATTTCTACTTAGTTAAAAGGGTGATTGTATTTACCACTCACAATGCAACCACTTTGTGAAGAAAAGAGCTGCAACAGCTGTGAATAAAAGAAGAGCACATATAGCCCATATTCTCATTATGCACACCCTTAACTGCCTCAAACCTGGTTGAAAGATATGCTTCTGCAGCTCTTTCTTTCTCTTTTTTCCTCCTTCTCCACATTCTGGTTTCCAAGAGAAGGTCATCCGGGTGACTGTGTTGGAAGTGAGACTGAATAGACTCCAACCCTGCTCCAAGCTGGGTTGCTCTGGTACTAGGACTATGACAAATGCCCTGACTTTCACCACATCAGGCAAACTTGGATGCACCAGTGAGCTTATTAGGACAATTGATACTGAGATCCAGGAATCTTAGGTTTTATCTGGCTCTGAAATGTGCTTCTCAAGGCGTATCCACTTGGATGTCCATGTCCAAGAGTTGTCTGCAGGGAGGCTGCAAGGATAGGCTCTGCGAGGTCAGGTTGGGGATGCTCTGTGCTGAATGCAGGGGTTTTCAGCAGACCCACTGCAGGACGTAGCTGAGCCCATCGGTCAAGTTGGTGGCATATTTGGGAAAAAATTTAATTAAGACAGGACAAAACACCCCACAAGCACATGAAGAGGAAGGAGAAAAACGTGAGAAACAAGCCAGTCAACACCAAGGGTAGAGGATGGGTAGGAAGGGCTGGCAGGCATTAATGTTGGTGCATCGCCCACAGCCTGTGGAAGAGACGGTAGTAGAGCAGAGGTTCCCCTCCAGCCTGTAAAGAGGACTAGGCTGGAACAAATATCCACAATACAGGAGGAGTTGAATGCTCTTTGAAGGAACTGAAGCCTCTGGAGAGTCCCAAAATGGAGCAGGTTTATCTTGAAGGACAGCAGCCCATGGAGAGGGCCAATGGTGAGAACTCACGAGCAGGAGATAAACATGAGGAGAAATGAGTGCCAAAAAGGGACTGTTGTGGATAGACCATTACCCCCAATTCCCCACACACACTCCTGTGGAGAGTGGCAGGGAGGAGGTAGAGGAGACATGAATGAAACAATGAAGTGAAGCCTGGGTAGGAAGGGTGAGGGAAAGATGATGCTTTAATCTTTCTTTTCTTCTGATTATCTAATCATATTTTAATTTGCAATAAATTAAATTATTTTCCTCCATTTCCAGTCTGTTTTGTCTGTTACATCCATTGGTTAGTCATTCCCTGCCACCATCTTGACCCATAAGATTTTTCATCCTATTTTCTCCCCAAATCCTGTTGATGAGAGAGCATGAGAGAGCATGTGGGCATAGGGAAGCCAGCCAAGGTCGATCCACAGAATACTTAAACCAATACCTTTCTGGAAGTATTTCTTTAGAACTTTTGTACTTTGGTACTCTTTTTAAATAAATATTTCCTCAGTATGGTCTAGTGAAAGGTGACCCTGCCCATGGAATTGGGGTTGGAACCACTTGATGTTTAATATTCCTTCCAACCCAAGCCATTCTATGATTCTAATATGATATTGTAAGCAAAAATCTTCTCCTGTTCCTAATATGATCATCTTGACCGGGCAGCCATTCAATTTCTACTGTCTAGTTTGTTTTTCTTCCAGGAGTCTTAGTTAGTCCTGGTTTAATTCTTTTCTTTCCTTCCATGTCACACCAATAATTCTCCCTTTCTTCCCTCAGGACCTCTAAATCTCAATCCTTAGCTTCTTCTCTAGACTGTACTGCTGTTATTCAAACATCTCTTACCACTGCTGCGTTGGTCTCTGCACAGACTTCCCAGTCAGCCACTCATGGTCTCCTCAGTTTTTCTCAGTTTATATCTAATCTGTCTGTGTATTTCCATAGCTTGAAGTCTCAGTTTTTGAGGTCTCCTCCACACTTGTGTTGATCCACTGCAATCATGGTTGCAACCCTTGTGCTTTTGGGGTTTGAATTCTGCAGTGTCTTCTTCCTCCATGTGACAATTGCAGTCTCAGAAGAGTTATCCAAAATGACTCTTGACAGAACTTTGCAGAACTGCCATTTTAGGGAGAGCCTTGTTTAATCCTTAGTGAGCAGAATCTATCAGGATTTGAACTGTTTAAATGGACTATAAAACGAGGCTGCATGGACTGTAATTTTACTAATGCTCATAATATTTTCATCATGTAACTCGATTTTCAAGCTGATAGCAAATAGATATAAACACTCCCCTCATTGCCAGAATTATACAGGGCAAAGCACAGAATGATGATCAGCAATTCCAGACCGAATATTTGAAGTCTGGAAAAACTGTAAACAATTGAAAACAGAATTGTGCAATGCAATCAAGAGGGAAACCAAATAGTAGGTGGATTTACCAGCCCTGCTTGCATGAGAACACTTTAAGAGCCAAATTGTCAGCCAGTAGAAATCAAAAAACCAGCAATGAGTGACTAACAGTACCTCTGATTCATAGCAGGTGTAGATTCAGTCTGTAAAAAAAAAAATTAAATTCTATGTTTAGATCCTATGTGAGAAAGCATCCTTTATTGTTGCCTTTTAAGTGTATTCACTCCCAAGAAGGGCTTATGATCTTTGCTGTTCCCTCTAAAAATCTTTGTGCTTAACAGAGATAAGATGAAGATGTGCATGTAAAATATAAAAATAAAAGATTAACTGGTTGAGGCAGAGTCCTTGTAAGGAGAGCATCCATACTAATACATTCTTTATTATTCACATTTCAAAGATATTTCTCAAAAATTGTAGATGAATGTCATAAAACTGCTGAGGAAAAAAAGCATTTAGGTTAGAGGTCAAAACCAGAACTTGATATTTAATATCACATAAAGACCTATGTAGCTGAGAATGTTCTTCCTGGAAATTAGTTTATCTTTGCCTTTCTTTTGTTTTGTCCTGTTAAACACTGATTGCTTCCCTGTGAAATACCTTGCTCCTTGATTTTTACCTTCCAAATTGTGAGCAGATATTCTGATAATCTTTTTTTAAGGGTTTTAATTTTAAGCCTTTCATCAGCAAATTTTCTTTTATTTGTATTTTTGTTTGCTATGAAGAACTATTCTCTAGTGATAAGTATTAAAATGCACCAAAAATGTCATGGTCACTGTTCAGAAATGTATTTCTAGAGGACACTTAACCTGGATTTGTATATAGAGAAAAAGAAAAATAAAATTATCTATTCTTCTCCCACAGAAAATAGGTATATTTGTATTGAAAAAATGATTTTTACTACTTCATTTTTGAAAATTTGGAATGCAAAACATTTTTATCACAAGTCCTTTGTTCTTCTAGCAGCAACAAACCAATGTGTTTGATCTTCCTTCTTTCATTTTAACTGCAGCCAAAGCTATCACACTACCCATATTTCCTGGCATAGCCAGGCTCCTGGAGAGCTTGAAAAGAATGCCAGACAAAGTCTCACTCCAGTTTCAAGAAAAATTAAGCATTAGAACTTATGGAAGGGGGAGGAGAAAATTATTTACAAGATTTACAAGATTTTTACTGACCCAAATTACCAAGATTTTTCCCATTTGCACTCCTTTCTTCATTGTATTCACAGCCTCTCATACGTATACATGCTCACCAGGACCAGGGTGCCATGAACCCAGGGATCTGGCCAAAATCATTTGTACAGAGAGGTGCCAAAGGACACTGGCTATCAAAGCTTCACCACATCTCTGGGGTCTTTCTGACGAACAGCAGCAAACCAGTTTTGGCCTAAATGGGGCAGTCCTCAAAAGGTTGCTAATTTCAGCCTTTAAAAATCTTGATTAATTTTGCTGCTTTGTTTTCCTTTGGAATATGTTTGATGTATATGTCGCAGTCTCTTTTCTCTGGTGAGCTAACAGGAAAAGAATTGCTGCGTGTGATATATTGCAGTCTTGTAGCCGTGCTCCTGGTGTGGACGCAGAACTTCCACTGATCAATCATCCATGTCTTATCAGAATGCAGTCTTTTGGTCTTCAGGTGAGCAACACATTCCTCAATTTTACTGCTGGGAAGATCATCCTGGAAGCAATGACCTGGGGATAGTGTTTTCCATGACAAATGGAAGCCATTTCTTTTAACCCTTTTCTCCTGCTCTAGTGTTTAAACACACAGGCATTTCTGTTCATATTTCATTTGTACCTATCTTAGTATTCCCCTTAAAAATTTCAGCAAAAACAGAGTTTCTCTTCCACAGTGAAAAGACCCATTAGGTGATAAGTTACAAATAAGATAGTGGTCTATGTAGCATTCCCTGATGTATTACTCTGGATGTCTCATAACTTGACATCCCTTAGTGCCTTTCTTTGCAATATGGTTAATAAGAATGGACTTGCCAATATGCAGCCCATCTTTCTTTTCTGTGTGTCATGCTAATTGTCACCATATTCCAATTAATGCATTCACCTATTGGAAACATTCAAACTCATATGACTCTTTCTGTAGATTGTTTCAGTTGCCAGATTGGTATTGGAGTAGCTGTTGCTTCCTTTCTGCTACTACTGCTCTTCCTATGAATCATGAACACAAAAATAAAAGTCCCTGAATTCATATCTTAGGTGCATTTTTCTTTTAAAATATATACAATAATAATTTTCAAAGAAGCATCTAGTTTTAATGCTACCTTCTCTTTCGTTCCTCTTTTGTTAATTCCAATTATCTATCCACTTTCTGTGAACTTTCATGCAAATAATGTTATTATGATTTAAAATTAAAACTTCTCTTTCAATAGTATCTCCATCAACAACCTAAACAGAATAATGATCATCTAATCAGAAAACAAATATCCAAATCTATCACATATCTATTACCTAACATAAGGCAATTTTAACTTCTTTTGCTGGTACTTTTGCTGGTGTTAAGACATTTCCTATGTGTCTACAGAGCTTTGAGACAGATTTCTTCTAATATTTTGTGAGCACAATTGAATTTACTTTGCTGACTGAAATGAGTTTGGGGTATTCAAAACTTTTTCTGTTTTTTTTTTCTTTGTTTGTTTGGCTGCTTGTACCCCAATATGAAAAGTGATGCAATCTAAGTCAAAACTACTTGAAATGGAATTGTTTTTCCAAACATTGTTAAGTAAAAATTGAAATTCTATCATAGAAGGCTCTATTGTCATGGAAAGTATATCTATGTAAAAGACAACTGCATTAGGAAGCTTCTAGGGATTCATTTATCTTTAGTTAGATTTTATTCCATTCCTTTCCCAGAATAGTTTCCACGGATAACTGATACATTGTAAGGTAATGTACACAGGCATTGATTCCCCATGAGCTCCACCTAATGCTTAGAAAGAAAAATCCTCTTCCTCATCTTCAGACTGCTGCTTGGACTCTTTTCCTGATTCATCATTGCCCCTCCGAGGTGTAAGCCACATCTGCAAAGGTGAAAGCAGAGTCATTAAGTTCCTTTCACAGTTGTCACAAAATAATATAACTTGAATTTTAAAATCCAAAGATAAAATGTAATGCCTTAATGGAAAACAGCCTGTGCACCTTGAGAAAGGCAACCTGGTTTTAAACATTATGAGTTATGCTCATGGGTATTATGCAGAAGGTCAAAGGTCAAAATGTAGAAAAATATAGAGTGTTCATTGGCTCTAGAACATGAAGAAATTGTGAATTTAATATCTGATATCCCACTTACCACAAACTACATTTTCAGCAGCTCCTGCACCTTAAAAACTTTGGCTTTTAAGAACATCAATTTTTATTCATTCTTGGTGAACTTTTATCTGATGTTTTTCTGTAAAATATGTCCTACTAACTTCTTGGGTCTTTAGTGTTCTCCTAGAAGCTAAAACTTCCTGACCTTAAATATGCTTTTAACTGTCTTGAATTTCTTGTCAGTTTCTCTCCATTGTTCCCAAAGGTCTGAATGTCAGACCAAAATATGTTTCCACACAACAAAACCAAGATAATTTAAATAATGTACAATGGCTTCTCTTTTCTGATACTTGGCATTTCCCTGTTTACAGACTACTAAATTTCCAAGTTTACAACTAGAAACTGACATTAAAAAAATTTCACAAATGTACTTTCACTACTTTTCAAAAGTAAAATACATTATATTCCCTACATGACTTTACAAGGGACATGCTTTCTTCTTGCAAAGAATTTCATCTTATTTTTACAAATATGAATGTTGTCAGTACCAGTTTAGTCTCTCTCTTTGTACACAACTAGGAGCAAACCAGGTACCCTGATGTAAAAACCATTTCAGGACAGGACCCTGGAGACTGGTAACTATGCACTGAAAGTATGTTTATGTAAAAGTAGTTTTAACATATGAAGAAACAGAGGGAGGAAATGCCTTTGCCTCAACCTTTATGCAGCATACAGAGTAGAAATATGAGAAATGTAAGTAATATATCACACAAATATATCCTGGCAGCACCATACAGAGCTACATCCTTCCCTGCAATTGTATTTTATCCTACTAATTGTAACTGTTCTTGAGATTTTTTCAAATTTTACATATATATGTCTTTATTGATGGAACTCTCACCTAATAAAATAATGCATGGTTTCTCTAACTTACTTGTAAGAGTACATGATACAGCAAAAACCAGGATCAGATACATGTGGAAGTCCACTAGCAATAGTCTTCATATGACAGTGATTTATTATTGATTTTTTTTTATTGACCAGCTAACAAGATTTTAACCTATTTAATTTTTACTTCATTGTTTTTCTATTGTAGATTTTCTATTAAATGTCTTCCATGAGTGCAAATACATTATCAGTTACACTTATCAATCTCATACATTGTCTTGCATATCCTGCGTCCTTTGCAATGTATTTTTCTTTTAGAGAATTCTGTTCAGAATTCCACTGTAATCATTGCACTTCTATGTAAACTTCAGGAATACATTTGAGTTGTTTGAATTGAGATTTTATGACTATGTGAAGCTTGAGCACCTTAAATTTCTGAATTCCAAGTTCATTCATCTGCATGGGTAAATCTGTCAACACAGACTGATACAGGCCTGATTTTAATTGATTTGTCAGAATGGCAAGTGAGGCTTTTCAATGTTTTTTACAGAATGGCACTGCAAGAGGAGATGTAAGATCTTCTTTAATCAATCAATCCTTCTGCTTACAGAATTTAATTGAGTTAGATCCTAGGAGCTGTTGAAAGGACTAGGAATCTAGACAGTTTCTGTAGAGGCTTTAGAGTGTTTGTTGACACTGAAGAACTGCACTGAGATATCCAAGGTTTTGTACTGAAAGCAGTATTGTCATGGTAGCATAGATTTTCACCTAAGTTAATTTCCTAATAGAAGGAGATTCTTTACTCTCTTCTGCACTGTGAAATACAGATACACTCTTAATCTTTTTTCACCTGTTTCTTGTTGTTTGAGGAAAATTCTCTTAGTGAATTGTCAAGCTGAGAAAGGATAGAGTTTGTTTTATTTTTTACGAGCTAGTAAAATAGGTTCAGCTTAACTTAAATAATCATTTATCTTAAATATTTTTACTTGGTTATTTATTTAACATTTTCAACACATTCATTTCCAAATGATAATGTTTTACAGAATAAGCTGCTCAGAGGAAGAGACAAATGTAAGGAAAAGATTTAAGAATGGTGCTCCACATAAAATAGGACATGATTTCTTTATTGTTCTTTAAATTTAGTACATAAAATATTCTTCTTCAAAGACAAAAACTAAGTCTGTATTTCCAGAAAACATAGTTTGCTATCAAGTCTTGTGCACTGGGAAACTTTTCTAAATAGTTTAGTATATTGCTTTACGAATTTTCAGCACCATTTCTAACCCTTCCTCTGTTTAAAATCTACTCTGCTTGAGATCCTTGACACAGTACAGCTATTAAAAATTTATAATGGAATTTGCATATATTAAATAAAAAATAACTTAGTTCAACTAAGTTCTCAGTTGCACCAGTACAGACCATTTGGAGAATATATTTTAAGAAGATGAATACAAGGAAAGAATTGCTCATGATATTTATCTGCTCACCTCTAGAAGACTCTTTGAAAACTCAGTTATAATTAACAGCACAGATTGGAAGGAGAAGTGTTGCCAGTATGAAAATAAAATTTCCTCCAAAAAAGCAAAGAGAAGTTTTAAATCTTCTCTAACATTTGAAAGCTTTCTCAAATTGCATTCATAAATTAATGCAAAACATGAAAGATATGGAAAAAATTGCCCATGCCTGTTATTTTGCAATGTCCTTACTAGAAAAAAGTCCCTGTTTGGAAAGCTAATTCACTCTATTTAAAAATTTTAGAGCTATCAAAACCTTTCACTGACTGAGTACTAGTTCACTCTCTTTTTCCTGAAAACTTGTTCCTTGCTTAATCAAGAATTTAACCATAATTCCAGAAACTTGACTTCAGAGACAACATTAAGAGATTGTTGTAAAAATATTGTAGTTACCCTACAAATGATTTGAAAATTATTAAGAAGTAAAATGTCACAGAATACACCAAATATACTACTACAATATTTATTAAAACACTAGAAAATATAATTTCTTGTTTATAAGAAAGCCTCCAAACTAAATCCAGTTGAAAACATAACACTGTATTTGTTCATTAAAGCTTTTTTAATATTATTATTGTAAATATTTTTTTAATTGTAAAATATTGTAAAAAAAGTGTAAAATATTGTGTTGTATCAAGGTCAGCTATATCCTGAAGATTTGGATGTGGCCACATAGAAATTTCTGTTCTGAAGTACGAGTAGCTTGACGGTTACAATTAAAGAAAAAAAACAAAACAAACAAAAACCCACCAAAAAACCCAAAACAACAAGCCCTAAACAAACAACAGAAAAGAACCCCAAACCAAAACAAACAAATAAACCTGTAGGTATTAAGTCTGTCTTTGAGATTTCACCTTGGGGCAAGTTTGGCAATAATGTGTTTTTCATTCTTCTAGCACTGGAGCCCATTTACAAGAACTCAAATCAATTTTTGAAAGCCAAAATTGGGCAAAACAATAATTTAATTTCATGCTGTTTTAACATGTGCCTTGCAGAAATGATGAAGTCAGGAAAAAAGATAGCCTCAAATCCATGAGTGAGGCCCCTTAAATTACATTTGTTTGCATACTTTGGCTTTATGAGAGTAAGTTTTAAAACAAGATTTACGGAACCAAAGCAACCCGAGCTGCAGTTAAACAAGATACACAGGGCTGCAGATGATGTTTTCTTGTGCAAGGCATTTAATTCTCACATAGTAGGTGTTGTTGATGGATATGTCATAGATCAGCACTTCTTGGATATTTGAGTGGTTGGAGAAGTTTAGAAGTATTGAAACTGGAACATTCCTGTGTTTCTCATGCCAAATCTGGTGTTATATTTAGAGATGGCATCATGTGCAAGAAAAAAAAATGCAAAAGGTTCTGGAATTAATGATCTTGCCTGTTAACCCCCTGCAATGTCATAGCTATATGGAATAAATATAGGAGACTTAGAATAAACACTGATCATTTACCTCACATCAGATTTCTGCTTGTGAGGGCTGACCACAAGCCAAACAACATACAAGCAGGGGATTCTGGCACTCAGAAGCAGGAAGTATAACTGACATTAGGATTGACAGGTCATGCTGAAAGAATTAGAAAAGGTTATTTTCAAGAAGCAAAAAAAAATGTATTTCTATATTGTGACATGTAAGATTTTCAACATAAATTTTGTGGGCACACTGGTTTATGCTTTGTTGCTGAATACAGATGCTGAAAACCTTCAATCCTCCAATGTTACCTTTGGGCAGGGATTAGAAATAGCCCTGTGGATTTAGACAATGACCTTCAGTACCTGCTAAAATACAGGGAATTCACAGAGTTCAGATTTAAGGGTGCAAATTTACCTCTTCAGCATCTTGTGGAATCAAGTTCTAAGTGTATTTAAGGCAGAGATTCTTCAACATAACAATAATTTTCCAGAGAACTGGGAAAGAGGACACTAAGCACTAAGGTAACTACAAAACATTCTTGAACGCACTGAGTCCGTACTACACAATCCGTGCAGTACAGAAAGTGTCCCAGCAAGAAGTGGGACTTCATTGTGTTTGGATGAGTCTTTTTTTGAAGGAAAAAATCTCTTCCCTCAATCTTCCAAAATTTTTGTGTTGCTTAACACCTTATAATGTCCTCAATTCTCAGCTGACTGTTCCAAAGTCCTTGTGGGTAGATAATCTGTGTCTATTTTTCCAATTCAAAATGTTCTACTTTCTCAAAGGAATGCCAAAATACAGTGAAAATTACATTTCTCAAATAACACATGCATGTCTTACACATGGTAAACATCATAATTACTGCTCTTATGTACCTTGAGAGACAAAAATTTTGTCCCTTAACACATTCAGTACCAGAATGTTTAGGATTTGTTTCAAGACTAGATCCCCCTAATGTTTATGTGGCACATTGCAGTTCTGAGGAGTCTGGTGGTAAGGGAACAGGATCTAGACAGCAGCACAGCACAGCTTTTTTATGACTAGTAACTAGTGTTGGAATATGAGAAGTGGTGTCATCATTGCACAGGATCACCTTAGGCCTTATGTATACTTACATAGGGCCCACCTGTTGCAACCAGTGCTTATTTTATAGAGATAAAAATTGAAGGAACTTCAATAAATCAATTTTTTTTTCAAGACAGAGACCAGAATGAAAGAATTCCTATGACTTGGGCATGTGGTATGTACGTATATTCTCTCCTAAAGTGCAGCAGTTGTTAATAAGTTGCTATCAGTGTCTGAGACTTAGCTTGTACAGATCAGTTTCTAGCTATGAAGTTACATAAAATTTCAGAGTTCAAATTCCTCAGGGCTATAGTTTCCCACCTATTCTTTCTTTATGCATCCTTTTAATGGGTTTGAAATTCAGCTATTACATCTCACAGTGTCCTTGCACCCTAATACTGAAAAAGTGGAAAGGTACAAGACGAATTTTTCTTTTATCACTCCTTTATTCATTCTGAATTGTGATTTAACTACCTGTAATTATTTTTGCAAGAAAAGAATGTGCTGATAGAAGGAATCTGTAGTGATTACGTGACTTTAAATACAGTATCTATCAGGTGGGGAGGTATCTGAGACAACAAATATTTTCATGAGTTATGCGTTTTGGCCGTTTTGACTGTCTAAGTGATCTTTTCTATACTGGTAAAAAACATTCCCCACTATGAATATATGAAACACTGTGAAACTGCTCTGTTTCCATAGTAATCTGCTTCTTATGGACAAAATCAGTCAAGAGCAAAGGCCTCACTTTATAAACAGTATTACAACTTAATAAGTTATATATAATACAGTTCTCCCCTAAAAAAAGCTGGTTTTGCTTCTCTGCAATCTATACATCATAAGACAAAGCCAAAGGTGCAATGCACACATAAAAATATATTAAAAGAACAATGTATTTATTATCAAAACATACATAAACATGTATACATACACACACTTCTATGTTTCCTGTATTCATATTCACTATCTCTTTATTGTCTTTGTAAGACAATAAATCCAAGAATTCAAGATTTTAGGCACCCACTAAACATTGCCATTAGACAGTAACACGCTGTGCAAGGTAGAACCTAAATTTCTCCTGTGGTTAAAAGAAAGCTTCAAGCTCCCTAGATTTAAAGTGACCTTAGAGCTTAAATGAAATGGGGTTTGTTTCCTCTTGAGGAATTATCAGCATCCACAATAGCATAGCTGGTGATCTCAGCTTTTTCTTTCACTTTCTGCATCTCCTTTCTTCCACATTTTCATTACTATAAATCCAGAGCACAGGAATAAAATGTGATTAATGTGTTTCCAGAGAGAAAAGACACAGCAGGATGAAAACAGCCNTTTTCCCCCACAGTCAATGGCCCACCCTCCTTGGTGACAGAAGGAAGTATATGTTCCGTGTATATGACTGCACTGTGCATTAGAGCTGTGTGGAGCTTCCTGAGATCTGATGTGTTTTTTTTCATGAAAAACCCTGCAGGCATCTTGCCTGCAACCTTGATCACCTCTTCTCCCCTTCCAATGCAGATTTCTTGCACCTATGAATTTTCTCACAAGATGATTTATTGTGCATAAAACTCCACTTTACTCCTAATGTAAATCAAACTGCCAACTATCTAAATGCCAGATATCTTCCAGAACTCAGGCTTTTGGAGGCAGTCAGCTGTCTGGTCTGAATGCCTAAGTGCTTTCTAAAGCATAATGAGTTTTGTTAAAGTGTCTTCAGGCAACTGTTTATTTCTATGATTTTAATTATTTAATTAATACTGCCTTTTGAAAATACATTCAATATCTATTAATGCATTTTTAGAAGATCTACAGGCTTGTAGTTTTAATCTTTTATGTATTCTGGATGACATTTCAAATTTTGCTAAACATTACAGCTAGCAGCAATAGTTGGATTATCATTAATACAAAGCAGAAGACAACTGCTCTTAGAAAAGTATTCCTTCTGGATATATATGCACTGTAGCTCAGCTTGAGGTCCATCTATAGAGGCAAATAAATAAAAAGTACCAGAAGGTATGCAAATGAAACAAACCGACTAAGAGCTCAGTGCTGAACCAATACTATTATAAATATACACATCTACCACACTTTTAAAAGAAAACTAATAGCATATCTGTAATTACAAAAGATGGGACAGAAATTGCAAATTAGCTATTCAGTACTGCTGACAGTTACTAGACCTGCTGCTGTAAGTAGAGCAGACAGGTCTTAGTGAGGCTCTCAAATAAAAACTATTCTTCTTTGGAATAAATAACTGTTTCTCAAATTAACTCTTTTTATGTGAAAGATGGCAAAAAGGAAGATGTACAACACCTATAGCCTGCAGCATACAAATATTCAGAATTCTTTCAAGTCAAAGTATTATGACCCACTCCTCTGCTGGTGAAGGCTCAGTCTCATGCCATTTGACACCACTTTATATGTCATTTATGGGAAGTGAGAAGGTATGTGAAAAAAAATCTTCAAGTGCTTCTCTGTCTTGTGCTGTGGTCTGTGTTAAGAGACAGTGACTGGCTGAAAGTCTGCAAATTGTGCTCTATAGTCATTTTTGATGTCTCGAGTGTTGAGCTGATAGATCACATCACATGACAGGTTATCAAGTGCTATTCAATGTCTTCTGATGAATCCTCCCTCAGTTCCTTAGACTATTTTCCCAATACTTAAGTTCCTTTTTTAAAAGCCACCTTCTTCTTACTTTATACTTTAGTCATTTCACTGGATTTATTTGTCCTGGAATACATATTAAGTGGATAATTAAAGGATGAGTGAAAAATACTCCATGACAATTATTGATGGTGCTATATCCATGCTCTTGGCCTCAGTTTCCTATTCAGCGTGGTAAACTTTGCTATGTTCTAGTCACAGTGATTATATTATCTACACAAACAACATGATACACTTCATAAAAAGCTTGTAAACTTAAATTCAGAAGCAATACTAACTAATAATATTTTGAAAGGAGAAAAGCAATAAATACACAGTACCAGACATTCTGGCATCTTAAAATTGTTCTACCATTGAACAATAAGTGAATATACATTATTAAGGTTTAAAATAAAAAAAAAAAAATGCATTCAGGGATCAATATTTTTCTGTATCAAACACTGGTGAATCTTTGTTTGACAAAAGTACCAAAACAGCACATGTGCCTGATAGAGAAGCCCTTGGACACTGCAAGTTCTTGCTTCAAGGACCAGGAGGACTAAGCACCATACTCAATCCATGTAAATATGTGAGGTAAGATCTGTGTTACAAGAGTTTCTCTTACTGTTTTTCAGAGGTCTTCTCTGACAATGCCTTGCAGGCATCATGTTGTTTTACTCTAAAATAAACTCACGCCCACAGATATCAAAGCTAATGTGCAGAACCAAGGAAGATTCCATTTTTTAAAAAATAACAAGTTTATTCACAGCTCCAATACTGGTAGATAACATTTGATGGTTCATTGGATAAGGATCTTCAATAACTAAGAAATATTTTGAATGATAGATTAAGCATTCTGTTTAATAGCCTAATATAATATATCTCCCTGCAATAATCAGCATAAATGTGTACTTTTCAGCTTCAGGGCAGTGATGGTAATAATTCAGTGACAGGTATAGTTTAGTCTCACTGGAGCTAACAACTATTAGGAACAGAGAGCCTATTTATCTTTATTGCTTCGACTTGAGCCATACAAACTTGATGTATGACTCTGTCACAGGAAGCTCAGTGTCACCTACCAGTGCCACCAAACACTTCAGCTGAGGAGATAGTCTTGTTCCACATTCTGATGTATAGTGTTTCTTTGGTTATGGATCAGTAACCCAACAAGGTCTGATAGCAGGACAAACTTGCAATGGTCCACGAATGTCTCATGCTGCCATTTCCCTTAAAAACAAAATCTTTTAAAGTGATTTTCCTGATACTCTCTTTGCATTTACTATACCTCAATGGGCATAAGTTACTTTCTGTAATATTTGTGGTCTACTCCTTTGTCTGCTTCTTTCCTACTTCAGGCTCATCTTTCTGAATGTCAGTGATCAGAACTCTAGATCTCTGTCTCTTATGCTTTGCATACTGACATTCATATTGTCTCACTCTGCTGAAAGTAGTTTGAAAATATCTTATATGATGACTGAACTTTTTCAAATGCACTTTATTGATGATTCAAAGTAATTTTTACAGTGTTTGTACTAATCCCCAATTTCTCTAGTTCAATCAATTCCCTTTGAATACTTCATATGAAGTAGAGAGAACTTAAGTTATCTGCATTGTTCTTTTACAAAAAATGAAATTTTATCAAAGACAGCCATACAGCTGACTTGGTATGACATCCTTTGGGTGTGTTTCACATATTCCCATTTCATATGTACTGCCATTTTTCTGATTAGATTAATTAAAAATACTTTATGTTAGAACTGCTTTTTATGTGCAAGTTTCTTTCTTTGTATTACAGAAAAGACTATCTGGTCTCATACTTTTGTCAGTTGAGGTCTATCTGTTTTGATGCCGTTGAGGAGGACAAAATTACATCTTCTTTAAGAGTAATTAGGTATTTGCAATTGGTGTGTTTTGCCCTTAATCTGAGAAGGAAGTCTGGGCAGTCAGAATTATTGGAACCACAGCTACTTTATAACATAACTGCCACAGGAAACAAAGAGGCTCTGATAGGAACAGAAATTTTAGTAAAGATTATAGACTCTCATATTTTGACATTATAGACTCTTGTCTCATATTTTGCAGAGATAAGAGACAAGACTATATCAAGAAAGGCCTTCCAAAAGCAAAAGAAGGAAAACTGGCCAGGGCGAGGGATTTCCAAAAAACTTTTAAGGGAAGTAAAATGTGTTTTTATTTTGATATTAAAATGTCCTTCTAGAAAGTAATTTTGCAAATCCATCAGTTGGGAACACCAGTTTTCAAGTAACAGCATTTTTTTCCATTATGCTGGGCAGCAGGGTCAGATACTATAGAGCCACTCTGAATTGCCTTTAAAATAAGATGCTACTGAAACAGGTGATATTTGTGCTTCTTGAGAATGGACAAATATATTCAAGCCAATTAATGGTTTCCTTCAGAATAACTGTGCAGGTTTTGGCTGCACTAGAGCTAATTTTCTTCACAGTAGCTAGATGCAGATGTGCTAAATGTAGATGAAAACAGGTAGGGACCAACCTATCATTTTGATTTTAGGATGCCAGAGTCTGAAGCAACTCTCTGTGTAAATCAGAGAAATTCTGAGGTTTTTTGTTTAAATTTACACCAAATATTTGTAGTTAAGAACATATATGCCAATTTTCATGGCATTTGTCTGTCTGTAGCACTGCTGTCCCCATTTAAAATACCCACTTCTTCATAACACGGAATAAAAAAAAAAATTTCTTCCTCTGTCCAGCATATAATCCTTGTATTGGATGTTGTCAAGATGAGAGCATGAAAAATATACCACAGGAAAGAATAATTTCCTTATTTCTCCATACAGGAAATATGAGAGATGTAATCTGGATTTTAGTTCAGCTCTTCCCCAGTGCTACAGGTAAATTCATTGCATTCATAGAACTCTCCCTGCAGTTTTGGTCTATCTACCACTGGAGTGTTGCCATGTTCTAACATCACTTCATGTCTTAAAAGGAACTCCACTTTGAATAGAAACATTGCTGCTGTTATAATAATGGCAATCACCATAATTTCTAATTTTCAGTGATAATCTGAAAAACGTTTAATTCTTTCTGCATTGCCTTTATGGTCATTTCTATTCCCTCATTACTTTCTATAAAATTCTAAGTTTTTATTTCTGTGTGTCTATTATTAAAGTTCCAGGTCTTAACAAAAAATTACAGCATTTTGTTGTCTTACCCAGATATCAGTGACACTTCAATGCTTTTGATCAACATTAGGAAGAAAAACACCACACTGTTGCCCTTTAACAAATCTACCTTTCAGAGGGATAACTTTTGTTTTACAGTGCTTTTTAAACCATTATTCTCTGACTCTACACTTTATCAGGTGATTTTTATATATTTAAGTACTGCCTGTTGATGCTTTGTCAATGATGTTTACTTATTGCAAAAACAGAATTTCAATGTTAAAATATTGCTTTCACTACTTATTACCTCCTAAGTATTTTGATTTTGATGATTCCTCTGATGTACTTGCCTATTTGATACTATGAAATGTTTTAAAGATTTTACTCCTCAACTAAGCAGTCTGTATTTTTTCTCAGGCTCTTTCTCAACTAATGGCACCACATGAGCCAGGGTACAGTCCCTCAGGATCTCTCAAGATGCAAAAGACTATGACAGTCAGCATGAAAATTTCTGTAATTTTCAGTTCATGTGTAATTCCTTGTTGTTGATTTTGAATCCTCAAACATTAAGCCTGTTAGGTATATTGAACTTTGCATGGTTATGGTACATTAACGCTTGACTTTTGACTCACCATTCAGAACTGAAATAAATTTTTCATTTTATTTTTTTATTCATTATTATGTTACCTTTTAGTACATCTTGTTGGAAGAATATATTAAATATGTCACTCCAAGTTCATTGGCAAACTATTGTGAAACTACAAAATAAATATAATCTATGATATTTGAAGTGTGGGTTACTCTTTTAATTGTAATTGAATTTTTATTATAATCTGATACCTATAAAAGATATACTATTGTCTCAAAAAGGTTAATGTTTACAAACATAAAGAAATTACAATTTATTATAAAATGAATGTCCTATTATTTTCCCACCAATTTCTCACTCATTCCCAGTCTAAAATCAAGAACATGCGGTGCCATTTTTTGAGTCTTTCACAGCCTTATAGAAAGGCTGCTTTAAAAATTTATGTGTGCACGCACAACTTCAAAGATAGCCATGAATGCAGGCCTATGCATCCTATATCCCACATAGGTGGATGTTCTCCATTTCTTTAATTGTTTTTTGCCTGAGTGTAAAAGAAGCTTAAAACAAATTGATGCTTGTGCAGGAAAGTGAAGAAATGGCAAAGCAAGACCTCAGGGTCCAAAGGTGAAGTGGTCATGAGTCAGTGCTCAGTTTTCCCAGCTCCTGAGCCTTCACTACTATGCAGTAGTGGCTGTGTGGTATAGAAAAGTCAGTTCATATGGAACTGCCCTGGGTGGAGCACAGAGAGTGTTACACCCATCAGGGAATAGGTAACTCCAAGACTTACAGTTATGGCAGACTATTGCTAGCAAGGCAATACTCTCATGGTTCATTTTAGGTGAATACATTTTTCAAGTAATCCTTATGTAGTCTCTCAAAGGCAATTTTGCAGAGGTTATTTAGAAGCACACATTAAGGTTCCCAAAATATCCCTTTTCCTGATAAATGCTCCTAATTCTTTGCTTGGCAGAATAAGATTCTAAACATGTCTTCCACAAGCTGCCTCAAAATCAAGCTGATTTTCTATAAGGTAAGACAATCTGTTCATGAAAACTGGCTTTTTGAGGTTCAGTGTTTTCAGCTCTTGAATCATACCACCAATGAGGTAACTAAAAAACCCAGAGTTTTAACACATTTAACATGTTTATGCCACTTATTTGATGTCATTTCTTAATAGATTGCAGATTTTTGAAAGAGGGAGATCTTTCATGTTGGATGAGAATTGCATAACCATGGCAGAGAAGTTCTTTCTACCCACAACTTCCTAAACTCTGGTTCCAGTATGCCAGTAACCATACCAGAAAAGTACTACATTATCCTCTTGGCCACTTCCTGTAAAAGAAGCTTTCTTTCAAAAATTTAATTTATTAAAAGTTATTATTTAAATGAATATTAGAAGTGTTCTTCACTGTAACAGAGAGTATTAGTCTCCTCCTGTTAATAGCTTTGCCAAAGAAACAAGAAACCTTCTTCTCAGGGCAGGTCCCATCCAAATAAATTAAAGGCCTTTCTAGGCACAGCCAGTCTGTGCTTGTATATTTCTCAGCACAGTTTTGTAGGAATATAGTAAAGTAATGATCTGAATTCTCAAAGAACTTGGGAAAAGTTATGCTGGATGACAGAAGGAAATCTGGTTGTGTGCTTAAACAAAGCACAATATGCACAGCAAAGGTCAGAGCTTCTTAGAATAGTCTTGATTTCTTCAGACAGCAGGGGATGCCAGTATTCCTACAACTTTTAGAAAAACTTTGTCAAAATCTCAGTTTCCTCACTGTTTCCAATAGGATTAACTTAGGTATCAGTTTTCCCATACTCTTCAAAGACATTATTTATTGCAAAGCCCTGCATCCTGTAAACTTAGACCAAAATAACACCCCTGAATAACCAGTTCTGTAGTTCCTAACTCAGGTTTAGTTGATATGTTCTGATGTAAACTTAGAACAGAATGTTAACTCTAATGAGGAAATATCCCTGTTATCTGCAGAGGACTTTTGAAGACAGTGGAACATTTAGTAGTTTTGTGCCCTGGTGTGGTTGGTGAGCAACAACCACTCCTAGATGCTTGGGATTCTGCAGATATTTTTTTCTGCAACTTACAAAGGAAGGAACATAAAAACACACATTCCTTTTTTGTGCCTCAGCTGCACATATATTCCACAGGCAGCCAAGTAAACTAGGAATGCAGCACCCACAGAGACTGAAAACAACTGCAAAAACAGCTGAAACAAAATCAAAATAAAATTTTGGCCCCGGTAGCTAATCCTTGAAATGTCACTGTAAAGTGACATAGAAGCAGGAAATCTGTCTGTACAGCCATTGGAAGGGAAGTTGTTTGGGTTTTATTTTCCCTCAAATGACTGCATCTGACCTGGAAAAGGATGGAAAAAGAAACTGCTCAGACCTAATCCTTAGAAAGCATGGATCCAGTTCCTCTCTGGTTGAAAGTTAAGGTAACTGCTTATTTCAGTTACAGCCAAATCAGAGCATAAATCACTGAAAGCTTGATTAATCAAGTAGTTAAATGCATGACGTTGATATGTTTGAGGGAAAAACGAGATTTCCAAAAACAACTTATGTGGCAAAATGACTTCTTTACACCTAGAATACGAGAGAGACAACGTTGCAATGTTTTTCTTCCTTATTTTTATGCTATAAAGGATAAATAATTGAAGCAAATGCATGGAGCAAACACTTACACATCTTTTTGTTGGCAAATTAGTTTAGATCACTAAGCATCACACAGGAATTTAGATCACAAAGTAACACAGAAATATGTTGGAAGATAGGGCTTTCCATTTGGAACAAAAATATCTTAACTGAAATTAATTATAGTACTAGTATAGATAATTTAAGAAACAGATTTTAGCCACTCTGAATTTCACTTTATATACAATTTTTGTCTTCAATACCTAGAACAGGAAATATCAGAATGCATTCACACAAAAAGATTTCAAACGCAACACTTACAGCAATGCCCAATGTTTTAGATGCAACTGTGGTTTCCTCCAGGTTAAGGTAATTCAAATGTTAAACCTCTCTGGGTTGCTATGAAAAAAAATATGAAAACTAAGCTACAAACTTAAAAAAATTCCAGAAATACACTGGTTGCAGCACAGACCTCTAAAATATGATGATGTCCCTTTTCAGTATGCTTCAGCTTTACTTCACATGAGCCAAATTCAAAGCTTAAATCCCCTGCTTTAAACATCATACACAGTCCACCTATTTCTCATATTTGCTGAGCATTTAACCTATTCCTCTGGTTAAGCTTTGATGAACTTCTTGTGAATCTAGGAGGATATAAAGTGTATAATGAAGAAAGGTAAGTTGCCAGTACCACAGATGTTCATTTTGAGTTAATTCTGGGCAGGAACAATACTTGGCTCTCTCTTGCAGCCTATCAAATCTGCATGGACGACAATAGGTCTCAAACTACAGTCACAGGTCTCAGTAGCCTTGTGCTCTTCTGAGGTGGCCCATAGGAATAGCTCAGCATTTTGTTTGTGATGGTTTCATAATGGTTCATAAATATAGGCCATTCTTCCCTGTCTTCACCACAATAAGAATGGACTTTCCTCCCTAGGATGGGAGTAAGACAAGTATGCTTTCCCATCAGGTCTTAACTAGAGTCATATATCACTGCACATTTTACAGCAGATGCAGAGGACTTGACTGACTGTGTACTGCGTTTCAGAAAATTTAATAGTCCCCAACTTAGATTTGCTGATAAATAATGGATTATTTAAATATTTTGGTCATTCATGAGTACTTCTTTTTTTACTCCCTGTGTGCATTTTTCTGTTATCATCTTTGGGTCTCTACCTGAAGCACCTTGATAAACTGTACTGGGTCTACCTTCAGAAAACTGAGGGAAAATTATGCATTTTTATTTCAGCAGCTGTTTAGCTTTGATTTAGTATCCCCATCTCAGTCTACATTTTATATTCTTGAGATATTTTGTGTGTTGGAGTTACTCCCAGATTTTCTGCCTTCCTGTGACAACTACTGAATCTTTTTATGAAAAAGAAAAGCTTGCATGATGTAAAAACAACAGTCTTAGTGCTTTCCTACTAAAAGAGGATATTTTTTTCTTCTATCCTGGGACAGTTCTGATTCAGGGAAGACATTAAGGTGACACCAAAGACCAGCAAATACAGCAAAGAAATTCTTTACAGAACATTAAAGCAAACTTCATTATATCTGCAGGTATGGATCTCCCATTTATATTCTTCTCTCAGTTCCAAAAGAGCTCAAGATATTCAACAAGCAATAAATAGACTTCTGGCATACATCCTCACAAAGATAGGAACTTTGTTTAATGTTTTTATTTGCTTAATGCTTATATTGACTTCAAGGACTTGAAATAATTAATTGAAATATTCATTAAATAACTGTCTCCAGTTGGTTTGCAGGGCCCTTTATCTCAGATGCCATTGTTGTGAAACGATTACAACAGTTGTTGACCTTGGATCCCCTTTTGATCTGGGCCAACAGGCACTCTCCTAAGCAATTTGCAATAAAGGTGAGGGTCTGTATGAGTCAAGACCATTACCAAGGATAGTTTGAATGTGGCTGACGTCCTAGAGATATTAAGATTTTAATAAAATAGAAAAAGAGTATCCTGTACTTGTGAAATAAAGTGCCAAAGAGTGCTGTGTGAAGTATTCAGTTTATTCTTATAGATATATCCAATGGATTCCAGTTCCTGAATCTACAGAACCATATTCAGGCATGTTTTTGATATCTCCAAGGATGCAGACTCCACAAACTCTCTCTCCACAAACTTTTGACAGTTTTCAACCACTTCAAGGTAAAATGTATTTTCCTACACTTAAGCAGAATTTTCTGTTTCAGTGTGTACCCATTGCCTTTTGTCCTGGTCTACTGGTCATCACTGATAATAGACTTCACCTTCTTTTCTCCCTCCCTTCAGGTATTTATAGGAGCTGATAGGATCCATCCTGAGCCTACAATTCCCCAGGCCCAGTTCCCTCTGCCTCTCCTTACACAAAAGAGGCCCCAGCACATTGACCACATTTGTGGCTCCTCTCTGAACTTTCTCCAGTATGTCCAGGTCTCTCTTGTGCTGGACAGGGGACACAGTACTCTGGGTGTGGCCTTAACAGTTAGTTCAGGGAAGAAGGGCAGAATCATTTTCATCTTGCTTTCACTAGACTTCCTAACTCACTTCAGGATACTGTAGACAAAATAAAGACTATTCAACTATATAATTTGAAGACACCCATTATTGGATTTGTTGTTGCAGTTTATCAAATCACTGTTATTTATAGGCTTTTTCAATCATGACTACAGATGATAGCTACTCATACTGGAAAGCCACATTCTTTCCCACGGGCTGCCTGACCAGCCACTGTCCTCTTCCTGCATATGTAATTCAATGTGACTGTGACCAGTTTAGAGTCACTCTCTTGCTCCAGCTTTTCCCAAAGTTAATAGAGCAGTGATGGGTGACTTTTACGCCTATCACAGCCAGTAAAGAGGCAGGTCTTTGCAGATTTATGTCTCTTGTGACTGTGATATGAAACGTGAAGCTTGTCTCAAGTGCTGCAGTTGGCCTGGGGGTGCCCAGAATTGGCCTCTGGATAAAAGATCAAGTTATGCTACTGCAGCACAGCCTGTAACCCTTTAGCAACTGAATCTTTTAGACAGTTCAAGCAGTCTAGCCATGAGAAGTAGATTTGAGAAAAGCCTCCTGTGTCCTTGTTGGGGTGGATGTGATATTTGCTCTTACAGTCACTCCTGAGAAAATAGTTCCACCAATTTGACAGAAGCCGAAGCCAGTTTGTGACAGTTTGTGTAACCCAGCAGTTTGCATGAAGACCCTGCAAATCCTGCAAGCCTTAAGATACTGTCTTCTTTGAAGCCATTTTGTTTTGCTAAAAACTAAACAGCAAACTTGAGAAATTCCATGCTGTATTAGCTGATAGTGAAAACAAAAAATTAATTCAAAGCAAATTGTTTTGAAAAAAAACAGAGTCTGTGTGTTTTCAAGTCATGGTGATCACTCTATTACTAATGTCCCAGCCAGTGTTGCAGGAGTTGGTTTGTTTTCATTTTAGAGTCAGCTATGTAAACAGTAATTCTTTATAATAGTATTTATTTGCTAATAAGAAATACAGCCAGGTTAAACATTACGTGTCTTTTTTAAAATTATTTCTCTTTGTTTGCTGGGCAAAGCTAATTTGAAAACACAAGGCAGATGCCAGGGAAGAAAACATCTCAAAGGTTCTTTACTTGGAAAATGTATATTTCTTTATTAATAGCTCCCATAGAATTAACAGGCTGTGTTTTCCAGCTTGGCTTCTCAGAAAAACAAGTGCTGTTGATTGCTAAAAAATTAAGGTAATATAGGTATATGGGAAAGAAAATAAATGGGAATATTGTTGTTTTCTGCAACAGTGTTTTTACAAAACCCAAAAAGCTTGATTCAGGAGTTAAATATTCAGAACCAGTGATGGAATCACATAGGCTTTGAGCACACTGTTATTTTATATGATCAGTTGTGAGTCTAAAAAGTCAAACTGGAATATGGTTTTGGACATTGTATTTAACTATTCCTTCCAAAAATGAAAGGGAAAACAAATTGTCTTAAATATCCATTTAAATAGGAAAACTAGTCATAAACATTCCTTTCCCAGTTGCCATTCTTAACTTTTTACCACAGTTAAAAAGTATTGCTTGAACGGGTTAAAAAAATAATAATTGGTATTTGTGTAGGCAGATTGCAGTTTTGTTCATTGAGATAATTTCCAGGTTAACTTTCTTCAAAGACCATTTGCATTCCAAAGTCAATATTTTTGCTTGTACATTTCTTTAACAGTTTGCAAAAATGTCTAGACTTATATTTCAAATACCCTTCTTATGTTCCAGCTACATGAATAAGCACATTTTTTTGCTTAAATCTAGCATTTTCTAGCAGATTAGGCATTTAGGAATGTTAAACCTTCCACATTGTCAGTAAATCTCTCATTCATAAGCTCATGAAAACTGCAACAAAACTAAGAGGTATAGCAATAACGTCTCTTTAATTATACAAAAGAGGCAGAAGAGGCGGCCAGGCTAGATGGTCACACAGGAGCAGGGTGTTCCCGCTTTCCAGTTACATGTCCAAATTAGCCTGTCCCACAGCCGTAGCTCATCCAAGGAGCTGTGTCCTGACTCTCAGCTCCTGAGAAAGTGCTGTGTGCACTCAGTGAGGGCCTGCCTTTGGCCAGCTGGTGTGTGATGTGCTCGGGCAGCAGTGACAGCAGCAGACAGCCCAGCGTGTTCCGATGCTGCTGCGCGCCGTGCTTACTCACAGCCCTTGCTCCCCAGAGCAGCCACGGCTGAGCGCCCCACATGCACAGCCAGCCCTTCTGTGGGGCCTCCAGAATGAGCACAAGGCATTCCTGGGGTAAGATGTCACCAGAATTGAGGCAAAGTGTGCCACTTGAGAAAGTAAGTTATTCTTGGCATGTTTCATCCTTCAGGCTCGTTGTTACTCTGGACCCAAACACAGAGGCTGACTGCGAGGAACAAGGATTAGAAGAGCTGCTAGCACGTATCTTTGGATTGAAGGGGGAAACCCTGCACCTTGATTTTCTGGCTTTAGCCTTCTTGAAGAGGAGTTTCAACAATGGGTTTTAAAGGTAGAGCAAAACTTCCAGGGGTTTGAGCCTGGACGATCAGACCCCTTTGAGTTTCCTCAGGACTCTGCCCCAATTGTGACTTGATAGAGGGAAGCAGGCTTGATCCAGTTGTCTGAAAAGGAATTTTAATAATGCAAAAATAACAAATAAGAAGGCATACACTGAACTTGGAGCAACCTGGAAAAAGGAGTGAAAAGCATGGATCAGGCTCAGACAGGGGTATTTATACATCCCCGTGTGGGGAGGAGTTAAGGCGGGGTCTGAAGGAAAGGTCCAATAGGGGAGAATGATTATGAATATTAAAATTTCTGCACCAAAAATCAACCTATGGTAACACTAAGAACGAGGAACTTTCTAGCAAGAATTTGCATACTTGAACTGAGGGAGCATGTGAGTAAGCCTCTTGCTTACTGTACTTAGAAAGGCAATTCCCAGGACCTCAGTCCAGGGTTTTCCTCTTCCACGGGGAAAGCACTCTCTACAGTAGAGCCAGCAATAATGGGAGGAAAATACACATTTGTGATTAGAGTGGTGACTCAGTTAAGTCACACTGACTGAAATAAATTATCTAATAAAGAAATAAGCAGTACTGACTTTGTAAGGAACACTTTCACCCGAGTTTCTATTGTCAAGATGGAAAACCCTTGTGACAGTAGCCTAGATAATATTCAGAAAAAAAAACACCAAACCAACCCAAAACCCCTATGTGTTGTTATCATGGACACAAGGCAACAAAAAATGACCCTGACCAAGGTCCACCATTTTCACTCACTGCTTGTGTTCTTTCCAGGCCTTTTAATTTATACTCCTGTCTCCTTCTACTCTTTCCACTTTTGTTTTCCTTTTTACTCAGATTAAGGTGTCACTGCTCAGATTGTGTACTGAATTGGTCTCCAAGTCCTTATCACCATCTCCATCTTCCATAATATCTTGCCTTCCACAAGGAACAGTTCTTTTAAGAAATTTCCCTTTGTGTCAACCTCATTCTTATTCCTCACATCACACTGTCTAAATTGGTTTCCTCAGTCTAGTCTCCATTTATCTTTTTCCTACCTTAGAGACTATAAGCACTTCAGGGCAAGGAATGTATCTTATATCACATTTGTAAAATGATATATACATTTACAGCTGTCTATACATGGCTTTTTAGTAACAGAAGCAAAATCATTCAATCCTTAAACAGGCAAAATCTTTCTTTCACACCTGAATTTTACATGGGGTCAGACAAAGGCAATAGCCACTAATATAGTAGTAGTAGTAATAGTAGTAGTAATAGTAGTAGTAGTAGTAGTAATAGTAGTAGTAAAAGTAGTATTAATGGCTTAGTGGATGGATAGTTTATTAACACAGAAATTTTGAAATCAGTTCTGAAAAGTTAAAAACAAAAAACTGACAGCATTGACTAATTTATGTAAAATATAGTAAAAGAAGGTAGTTATTCTCGACACACTGCTCTAGTAGGTCAAAGTAAAGTATTCCTCATCAGGATTTTAAAGCTTTTGAATAAAATCAAGATCTCAGGGGACTCACTCTGGAAGGGAAATATCAGTTTTCATGAAGATTGTCTTCCAACTAAAATTTTACATACATACCTTTATGTTAGGGGACATATGGTCTAGTAAAAAAATCCGCCTTTTAAGATCAAAGTATCTTTCCAACATGACTATATACACACACATACACACACACATGTATCTCCACAGTTTGGGGTTTTTTTTCCCAAAGTTTATTCACAGAAATTCTAGACTTGCCATTTATTTTCTGAGGTTTCTGTGGTTATTGTTGCCAGAGGTACCAATACAGCAATGAAGTGAAGGAACACATATCTCATGTTTTCTATGTGCGGGCTTAAAAAATCCAGACTTCTGTAGATTTTTCAAGCATTGGTTACTTTACAATTTCCTTTCTCCTCTTCCATTTTCAGCCTTTGTCTAGATTGTAGGCATGCCAGACATAATTTTCAACAAAGAAATATTCAAATAGGAAATAATTCTCAGTAGTCTCTTGATGTTGAGTCCGCAAATTCTGTCATGCAAATCTTCCATTTCAAAGATATATTCAAACAGTAGGAGCCATTAGGGAGGACAGAAATACTGCAGACTGGAAGTTGAAGCTACACCATTCACTTTTTGTATGAGGACCATGACAATGTTATATGCAAAAAAAGTTAGCCTTGAGGAACTATAAGATGCAAGAAATCAACACAAATGAGAACAACAGTTGTCTGATGTGCAAAAGTAGAACAAAGGGACTTGGAAAAAAATTCAGTAGATCATTGCCAGAAGGAAATGTTAAATCCTGGCCATGAGAAAAGACTAATGTCTGAATCAAAAGAAAGAATAAGGGTCTAATTCCTTCTGACATAAAACTGTGTGCTGTCCTAGACAATTTTTCAGTATTCCTGGGCTATGAGACTTTGCCTTACTTTCATGGAAAGGAGAATGAGGTTTTCATAATCAGAGAGAAACATGTGAAGATAAACACTCCAATGTCTCTACTGCTATAAAAGGTCATGCTTATACCCATAGAGATTTACTGAGGATTACTCTTTTTTTATTTGTTAATTTTACCTTTTCTTAAAGTATTTTTAGATAGGGTTCTAGTGACATTCATTTTAAAACACAATTATCATGAGGAATATAACAAACATTTTCAAATCTTGCTCTATGCCATCACTGACTCAGATTCTCCAGCAACCTTCCCTGCATTGGTGCAGAATGGGCTGTTCAGTCTGAGCTCAGGAGAATTTCTGGAGGCTGAAAGGCTGCTTGTGGGGACATGTGTACAAGAGCAGACCTGACCAACACCTGCAGCTGTTTGCTGTGTAATAATGCAATGAATGAAAAACAGGACATTTTTTCCATTTTTTAAAATGCCAATTCTACTATATAAATCACAAAGACTGCAAAGGAAGCATATGTTTGTTTAATATCAGAAGTTTGTATTAAACTGCAATGACAAAGGATTGAGTTATTTGTAAATTGGGGAACTAGGATTAGAGTTTGGAATCTGTTTTGCCTTGAAATTATGTTTTGATGATTGTTGAGATCTTTATAGCGCTGACAGAGTAAATAATATCTGACCTTGGTGGGATCCTTCATTATTCTCATTGATTCATATTTTAATATTTTTAAGCTCTTTGATAGAAAGGTAAATTTTGTTTGGTATTAATCAATTATCTAGTCTGTATTTTCTGGAAATCAAAAATGTCTTGCTTGTATCTTTACAGCAGAAAAATTCTGTATAAGGCACATTAAACTACTATGGATTTCCTCTTCTTTACCATTCCTTGAAGAATGGCAGGAGTTAAAAATTGCTTGTCAATTTTTTTTCTGGTACTGGTCTGTGGATCAATATATGAAATTGTGGACATCAGACAAACTTACATTGCCAACTCCTGATTAAATGTTTGATTTTAATTATTCTATTTATTACTTTATTTTTTCCCAGTCTCACAGTCTTCTTGGACAAGGTTTTACTGTGTTTCAAGCTGAATTTCAGCAGCATTACTGGGGAGGTGACAAAGGAGGAAAGCAAGAACATAAATGCATTTGCAAGGACTGTTGGAACTCAGATGCCTACACTAAGCTCAGCATCCTGTCCCTCATACAGGCCACTAACAGAAGCCCAGAGGAGGATATGAGCAGGACAAGGATATGCTGGTGGTACCAGAGAGTGTTGCTGACCCTTAAAGCAATATTTTTGAAGCAAGGCAGTATTTTGGAATGTTGTAGACATCAATAGATGTCTCTTTCCATTTCTCTTCCACATTTCTCTAGTTAGTTTACAATTTTACAAGCCAAGTGTTCCAAAGATGTGGAAAAAAAAGATATTCTTTTTTGTTTGTTGGGAAGCTTTTATTTCCTGCTTTCATTTTGTGCTTCCTAGTCTATGCTACGAGGTAAGGCAGAGAACTGCCCTAAGACTAAGCCTTAAGACTTCTCTTTTCTAATAATAGCTCTGATTCATGGGAATTAGAAAAAAAGCAATGGTAAAAATTGCATTTATTGTTTATTAGGAGCCAGATCCAAAACCCACCGAAGGAATTTCAATGGTAAACTTATCATTCCTGGTGATACCTCATATAATCCAAGATTTACCTTTTCATGGCTGTGTTATATCACTTGCTATAAATATTTGGAAAAGATAAGTCTGAACTCCACTTCTTGATAACTGAGGGAAAGAGATGAGAAACAGACACGGCATCAGCTTGTGGTCTCTGTCCATGATAGGACATATTTACTCCATGGAGAAGTGAATAATAAATTAGCCTGCTTATTGGCAAATTTTTCTACATTTTCATTGATTTTCATTGATTTTTATCCCTATGCTCCTCTGATATCACTATATTAATACATACTTGGCAATACAAACTTAAATTTCTGAAGATATCTTTGTGAGATATGTATAAGCAGAACTCACTCTTCTGAAGGGTTTTCAGTAGAATAATGCATTTAATCTGCAACAAGAAGTTACTTCTATTCATTGCTGTGTGTGCTGCACAAAAGTGTCTTAGACTCCACAAAGGTTTGATTTTTTGTTGGCATTTTTTAGAAGAGAAGAGTAGAATTTTATCTACTAAAATCAAGTTTAATGATATATCCTAGAATTATATTTCCCTTCTACATCACACTGATCTCTCATTGTCATAACATCTGATGCATCTGGGCCTTTCTTCTCTTATATGGTTTCTACTGGAGAAGATCCTAGTTTACATCATAAATTCTTTCTTGTGAGCTTAAATGCATGACCTTGAATTTGTGTTCTTGAATTGCTTCTATTTTTTTTATTATTATTATTATTATTAACATTATGTCAATCCTTACAGCGTTCAGAACACAAAGGAATTAAAACAAAACAAAACTCTGAGTAATGGACTAAATGAAATTTGGCATCCAGAATTTCTCTGCTGTATGAATTCCCTGCTGTCTTATTGAGTTCTTATCAATGCTATTAATTGGTCCTGTCTTGTTCTATCTAGCTGCCTCTTTCCACAATGCAATAGTAAGTCTTGAATATCTAAACCCCTAAACCCTTCCCTCAACAGAATTCAATCTGATCACTTAATTCCAGAGAGAGATGTACAAAAATCCGTCAGGCAGACTATGAGTTTTATTTTATTAGGAAAATTAACAGAAATGGTATAAGCAGGCAGCAGTAAGAGCTCTTTTGAACTATAAGGACCAGAGGGAGTTTGAATTTACGATTCAATCCATTAAGTAAGTTCCTCACTGCATCACTATCTAGTCCTTCTTCAAAGCTAGTTTAAAATATCTGAATCTATAGATCTTCCATTACTTCCCTTGATATACTGATCCTCAACATAATATATCTCACTGATAGGAATTTACTCCATCTTAATTTCATCAAATTATTCATAGTTATATTCCCCTGTGCTGCCATAAATAATATTTCTTCATCCTTGGGGTGAAATGTCAGCCCCTTGGAAAAGATAAGAGTTTTGCTGTTGTGAGGCCAGAATTTCACCCTTGGTTTTGCATGCCTGAGATACTTTAGAACATAATAATAAGTTATCATTTATGTAGGCCATAAATATATATGTGTTTTAATCAATCACTGGAGAGAGCTTACAAGAGATATGAAGATTGAAATATGAAGTCAGAGTGCCTCACTGGAAAGGCAAAAGTATTCATCTAATAAACTGTCATATGTGATTAAACAGGTTAGAAAAGAAAGACCACCTGGCAGGCAGAGGGTAAGAAATGCTGAATATTGATTGAACAATACGCATATCAGAGAAGAAATATCTTTTGGAGCATGAAATCCTTCCTTTTGTTTGAAATATCTTTGTCCTTCTATAGGAAGCTTGTAGAGTAGGAGGAAAAAATAAAAAGGAGTAGAAAATG
>VYXD01004755.1:105525-168557 GCA_013397195.1 Hylia prasina | reverse complement strand
TGAGTCCTGTGTTTTTAGGCCCCTCATTACAAAAAAAAAAAAAAACAAAACACCAAAGCGCTGGAGTGTATCTAGAAAAGAGCAGTGAAACTGGTGAAGGGTTTGGAGCATAGCTCTTATGAAGAGCAGCTGAGGAAATTGGGGTTGTTTAGCCTGGGGAAAAGGAGGCTCAGGAGACACCTTATCACTCTCTCCAAGTACCTGAAAGGAGATCATAGCGAGGTGGAGGTCAACCTTTTCTCATAAGGAACAAGTAATCAAACATGAGGAAACAGCTTTTAGTTCCAGGGTAGGTTTAGAATGGATATTAGGGGAAAATTCTTCACTGAAATGATTGTCAGACATTGGAAGAGGGCCAGGGAGGTGGTTGAGTCAGTCCTCCTGAAGCTATTTTAAAGACACGTAGATGTGGCACCTAGGGACATGGTTTAACGTTTAGTAGTCGGACCATAGAGGACCGTGGAGGTCTTTTCCAAACTAAAGGATTCTGTGATCCTAATCTCTTTCTTTGGATTATTTTGGAGTTGCAAAATTATTTATTGTTGAAAACGTTTGACAGAAAAAGGCTACATATGCCATCATTCAATATTAAATGCTGTAAACAACCAAATTTGCACCAACCTTCCTGAGTCACCCAGCTATTCTGGAGTTACTGCCAACCCTTTTCATCATGAAAATGGATACAGATGAAACTGATGCATAGTTTTCATTGTAAACTTTGCATTGTTTCCTTTCCATATGTACAGAAATTACTTTTTGAGTGGTGCAGACATTACAATAGATAACTGAATTGTTCAGATACTCATTGGCTTAGGAAGCCAAGCCCGTCTAGTTTTTATTTTGTGTGAGGGCATGTTAAGATTCTAGTAATTGTGTGAAGTCCCAGCTCCATGATCCTCACAGTCATAATTTTACAAGAGATACACATTTTTACAGATAAATACTTGCAAATTTACCTTGAGATCATAAATTCAGACTATTTATACTCCATATCCTTTTATCACACTGCAACTTGTGCTTGCTGTGTAAAGGTTATTTTGAGTACTGGCTGAGAATGCCAGCCTGAGGTCAGTGCCCATCTGCCTGCTCAGCCACACTGTGGGAGACTTGGCCCTACTGGGCAAGGACACCTACAAGTGTCCACTCTGAAAAGAATGGTGAAATTCATAAAATCATATAATCATAGAATGGCTTGGGTTGGAAGGGACCTTGAAGATCATCCAGTTCCAATCCCCCTGCTATGGGCAGGGACACCTTCCACTGGAGCACGTTGCTCAGAGCCTAACCAGTATGGCCTGGACCAGTTCCAGACATCAACAAGTTCCCTGGACAACTTGTTTCAGTGCTTCAATAACCTCACACTAAAGGACTTCTTCCTAATATCTAATCTAAATCTACTCTTAGTTTGAAGCCATTCATTTTTGCCCTGTCACTGCATGTTCAAGGCCACAATTAGGTTATCCCAAAGATTTCTCTCTTTTCCATACTTAACAAACCAAATTCTCTCAGCCTTTCCTCACAGAAATGGTTCTCCATCCCTCTAGTCAACTTGGTGTCCCTCCTCTGGACTTGCTCCAACAGATCATGTCAAAGTCCTTCCTGTGCTGGGGAGCCCAGAGCTGGATGCTGCACGGCAGTCAGGGTCTCACCAGAGCAGAGTAGAGGGAAAAATCCCCTCCCTCACCCTTCTGGCCATGATACTTTTAATGCAGCCAGCTCTAAGTGCACATGGGTGGGTCATGTCCAGCCTCTCACCCACCAGCACCCCAAGTCCTTCTCAGCAGAGCTGCTCTCACTCTGTTCATCCTCCAGCCTGTGCTGATACCAGGGGTTGCCCCAACCCAGGTGCAGCACTTTGTACGTGGCCTTGTTAAAACTCATAAGATTCCCAGGGGCCCATTTCTCAAACCTGCCCAGGTCCCTCTGGATGGCATCCTATCCCTCAGGTGTAACAACCTTCCCACTCAGTTTGGTATCACATGAAAATTTACTGAGAATGCACTTGATCCTTTTATCTACATCATTAATGAAGATATTAAATAACACTGGTCCCAACATGGACCCCTGAGGGGCACCACTAGTCTCTGATGTCCAGTGAGACTCTGAGGGATTAATTGCTACCCTCTGGATGTGACCCTGCAACCAAATCCTCATCCACCCTACAGACCATCAATGGACTCCATCTCTCTCCAATTCAGAGAGTAGTACCATTTCAAGGGTTCTACAGAAGTCCAGATAAATGACATCTGCCACTTTCCTTGTTCAGCAATGTAGTCACTCCACGTAGATGAGGCAGGAGCCACTCATCTTCATCACCACTCTCCCCCTGGCAATACGATTTTGGATACATCTTGTCTAAATCAGTCATGGGGTTTTATGTTTCTTAGTGTTTTAAAAGGTATGCAACTGATTGCCTGAATTCACTCCTTTTTGCAGAATATTTCTCAATGGATAGTGGGATCAGAGATCATTCACACTGTGACTGTTGGTGACAAGGTACAATGTAAGAGGCTTTCTTATGCAAGGATGAAACTGAATATAATTACAGAGGATAAGGTTTACAGCCAAGAGATGATGTGAGTCAGAAGTACATGGAAAACTTGTCACCTTTAGGTACACTTGAGAGTTAGAGGGGGCTGCAGGAAGTGGTTTAAGTGATTGCAGGCAGCATTGTGTTCTTTGAATCATTAAAGAATCTGTGGCTTTCTAGGGTATTGAATACATATGACCTGCACTTCTATTTCTGCATCTGAGAGCATTTTTTGTCATAGCCAGGGGAAAACAGTTATTAAGGATCAATACAGAAGTGTCTAATCTTTCAGATACATTTGATAATCACTAAGAACACTAAGGAGTTGTTTGTACTACCCTTTCACTGGATTTGCTGCCATGGCCATATTTCACTATCCCTGTCAGGAGTGTTCTTCCAGTATCAGGAACAGCTTCTCTTCCTAAACCTTGCTTTCCCTCTGTGATGTGTGCAGGGCTGCAAAGTGCTTGCATGGCAGCAACAATCTGTCTTCTTATTCTTAGATCCTACTTATGCTGTCATGCACCCAGCAGAGATTTCTGCAGCTGTACCTTATAGCTGTAAAAGATTTGCATTTGGCCTGGCAGCCACAATGCCTGTTCTTCTGTCTTTCCCTCCTCTGTATTTTGGGTCACAAAAGGTCAAGGATGACAATGAGCAGGTCCAGAAGCAAAGAGTCAGTGCTAGCAGAAGTCATCCTTAGCAACTTTAGAGATCTGCCCTAGCAACTTTAGAGACAACCCTGCACCTTTTTTCCTGAGTTTTCCTCCATCATCCCAGGTCTCAGCCCCTCAATCCTAGTGCCATCCCATGCACCTCTCCTCGTGGCAGCTGTCACAGCTCATTGCCTGCTGACACCATGATCCTGTCCACAAGGTATCTTTCTGTAAACACAACAGACCATGTACTGAAACAGTATTTACTGTTTCTTTGATTTATGAGATAGTTCCCATAGGCACTAAGAAGATTTTCTGCTGTTTAGGGTGTGGTGCAAGGCGTGGACACAAGCTGAAGTCCACTGTTGTTTTTGTTGAAAAGATAATACGGTTATGGTAGAACTGAGGCAAAATCACAACAAAATGTGGGAGTTGTGCACATCTGTGCTAGAGATGTGATGTTCTTTTCCATGTGTTATGTATCTTTATACATCAGAGATGTTATTTGTAGCTGGCACATGAGACAGGCTTTACAGTGAAAAAGACAGTACTCTATTTTTTACCCCAGCTCCCTCAAACTATTATTCTAATTCTATATTTATTTTTCATAAGTTGAGGCAAGAGTGAGATCTGCTATAAGAACATATGAGAACATATCTCTCTTGTAAGGAATGGAATGCTTTATGGAAATACTTGCTAGCTCAAAGGGAGAGTTGGGAGGCAGGAACCAGCCCTACAGAAAACAGGCTACAGAGACCTGGCTGTGTAAAGTTGAAAGAAACTGTCCCAGGAAAAGGAAAGTCAAAAAAATGCGTAAATGTTGAATAGTAAAAGCGGGAAACCAACAGGAATGAGGGTCACAGGGAAGGACTCTCAGCTATGAACCTGAATTACTTAGTGAGTGTTGATATCACAGCAATTGCCCTTTATTCATAATGCTGTAGATTTAGCTTCTCCCTAGGATGCAGTATTTTTCCATACAACTTATTTGTTTTAAGATTTCATAGTCCCCCCTCTAGTGTGAGAGGCAATGAGTGGAACTCTTGTACAGGATTACTGTGCCCAGTTAAACAGTTCTTTGTTTTCAATTTACTGGCTGTTCTTCTGAGAGGTGTAAAGCAGTACCTCTGTATTAGATCCTGAAAAGCCCTCTGGCTGATAGCATATAAATGCAAAATACCACATTATTTTAAAGCACGTTAAGACTGGAACCCAGAAACATGAATATATTTTTGGTTTTTATTTTCAGTGGAAAAGAAACTGAAGCTGAAAATAAAATATGGTTCCTAGAAGGCCAGCCTACTGTATACAGAGGATAAAGAAACTAAATGAAACCCATTCACAGCAGGTTAAAGTTGGCCACAGGAGCAGCTGACATTGGAACTTTACTAGAGAGACCGTGTTGTTGCGAGTTTATTGACGGCTTCATGAACAGCAGAAACAAACAGAGCACTGGGTTTTAATTTTAGGGTATATTTGTACCCTACTGAACTAAAGACCCCAATGACGTCTGTCTCCAGTAGCTGGCACCTGGTCTGTTTTTTTAAACAAAAACTGATAAAAGCTGATTCAGCACTGAGGAGGTGCACCATACAGCATGAATGTTGTCTTCATTTAAGGTATCAAAATGCACTACTTTCAAGGGCAGACATAATCTTATTTATACCTATTTTCACTGCATTTCAAATAACTCAGCTTTGAAAGTAAGAGGTCCTCTCCTATGATGGCAGTCTAAAGATAGACTGGCTGAATTCTCCAGCTTCCTTAGCACTGTACCCCTGCAAAGGGACAGCACAGCTCTGATGAGAATTTGGTGCATGGTTATAGAATTTTTTAACCATAATGAAGCAGAGAGTGAGGAAGTGAGAGTTCATTGCCTATGTCAGATGGATACTTGTAATCCAGTAAATGTTAATTACATTTTTTTTTACTAAAAGTGTTACCTTTCCTTGGTTTCTACAAGCCAGGATGAGGACTTCCAAGCAAGATCCAGGCAGCACTGAAGAGTCAAATTGAACTAAATCTCCTTTTCAAGTGTCTAGGCAATTCAAATTGATTTGAATCTTTAATTTGAAAACTATTTCTTAAGTAGTCAGTCTCTTGTAGTTTCTCATACTATTTAATTCCAAACTTGCTGCTTTTGGCTGCTAGGCAGCTGAGTGGTCCATACGAGGGTAGCCTTTCTCATGCAAGTTCTTTGTGGATTTGTATTCTTCTACAGACTAGTCACAAAATATGAATGTTTCACAGTGTGGTCTTCCCCCTGCCCTGGACATAGCGTACAGCTCATTTGGGTAGTCCTTGTATGCCTGGTAAAAACATGCCTTAGTAGTTATGCTTCACTGTGAGCAATAACTGATGATCCCCCTGTTCATTCACCACTTCTGTCCTGTCACCTTGGGAAGGCTGACCTGGAACAGAGACTGGACAGAGCTACAGAATAAAGTAGGTATTTACTGAAAGGCCTTTATAGATACACTTAGGGCAGGACAGGAGCATGACCAGGGCTACACCCAAGGTGGATATAGAATGGTCACAAAATGGGTGACCAGTCATGAGATCTTACACTTTTATAAGTTTTGGTCCATTTGCATATTTGTGTTTAGTTGTCCAATTGCAGCTTCAGGTTATGAGGTCTCATCCTTCTTGTTTTCTCTTTTCAGTCCACTGTTGTTTATGCTTTTGGGCCTGAAAGTTGTCCTTGGTCTTCAGCAGGAAAAGGATTTGTTTTGTCTACCTACTCTGTGAAGAGAGCTTACTAACACTTAATATGAGGCTCTGAACTACAGCCATAGGCAGTGCAGAATCTGAAAAACATGAAAGCTAAAACTTAAGGCATCACCAAAGGACATATGTCCTTGGCTCAAAGATATGTGTCTGCCTGTTCCCACAGTGGCTGTCCTTGTCTCGACCCAGAGAATGCAACTGCATCAGTTGTGATGCATTTCTTTGCTTGAGAAGAGATGAATCTCCCTTTTAAGCAAACCTTTCAAGTGGCATCTCCAGGCTATTTGGTTTTATTGGGTTTTGCAACTCAAAGGAATAATAAGAATACTTATAAGCATTTTATAAGCATAAATAAGCCATCCTTAGTTAGCAGGAATCAGTACTAGCTATATGCAAAACCTGATGGTAATGGCTCAAGGAAAATTTCTTTTCCATAATGAATTCTTAGCATTATAAATACAGAAGTAAAATAAACAATTGCTAAACAGAGGAGTTCTTTAAAGTCAGAAGAGTTATCCTAAAGCCAAAGTGGCATGTTCTTGAATGAGGGAACCACATGAACTTCTGTGAGAAGCTGAGGTTCACTTTTTGTATTATGATCTTGATGGGAGAGCATTTGCAGAGACAGAAATGTAAGAAACACAATATATGCAAAAGGATCAAGTGCTCTTGTTGCATACAATCCCTTCTTTTCCACAGATTGTCTGAAAATATGAACTTGCTTTTTCACAGTTGCCACCTTCTTCAAGCAGAGGAGAAAACTATACCTTGTTCCTGGTGTACCAGACCTTCTAACAGGGAAAAAATGTATTTCAGTCTCAATCAAATATTTCTTTTGGTCTGTGCCAAAATTAAAGTTGTCCACATGACAAATCTCCTCTCCACAATTCTTTCAGAGATACCTCAATACAGGATATTATCAGACTAAATAAAGACAAACTTTACCACCTAAAATAGATAGAGTATAAATATACTGAAAAATATTTTCAAGATGGGAATAAGGTAAATCATTGCTTTAGACATGGGTTATTCCAACAAGGCCAGGCAGGATAATGTTTTTGTTTAATATTCATCCTCAAACATTAATTTTCCCAAATGAACTATTTACTGTCTCACATACCAAGCATATTTTTCTGTTCATCTAGTGTTCATTAGTTAATTGCCATTTCCTTTTCTTATTCATTATTCATCTATACTACACTTTTATTTGATGAGAATTTCCCCACCAGAGACAGATCATTCATTTCAGTCTTAGATAATCCAAGTTAATTCTGTGTTGGTTAATTGTAATTATTCTGGTATGTCACATGCTATTTTTCCTGAATGAATGAATTTAGTGTTTATAATCTGAACAAAGGTTTAAAGAGGTCAGCAGAGTTTGAGTTTCCCAGGAGCATGCATTCATTTAATGAGCAGTTGAAGATAAAAACTGCATCCTGAGGATGCTGAAATCACGGTCTTAATGGTCCATGTGGGAAGAGGCGGGTCTGTTTCATTCTGGCACCTTGAGGGAAAAAAATCACTTGCATGCTAGGTTGTATTTTAATGTCTATGGACCTTGAAACAGATGGACTATATTATTTTTGAATAGGCTAAAATTTCTCACTGAAGCAAAGCAAAGGATGCCAGGCTGTTTAAAGGTGCTTTGAATTATTATATCACAAATTCAAGGCTATAAAACAATTTAGTTTCCTAATTTCATATCTTTTGATTATTTAACTTAGAAGTTTAACTTCTGAACTAGTTCCTGCTGAGTTTTCATTGGATAACTTTTATATTACAGTTATATGATGAAAATCTTTGCTTCTAGATGTAAAACTCTGAGGGGTTTTCTTTTTGCATAAGTTGTATCTTTTTCTGAAAGCTAAACAGGTTGTTCAGAACCTTGGTAGAGTAACCAAAATTATCATGTGCTATCTGCTACTGTATGTGTTTTACCCATTTAGTAACCTATAAACCTCAGAACTGGAAAAAGATGCAAAAGTGACCACACTCTCAGCCCCATAATTTGCTAGGCACTTCTGGAATATAAACCATATTGGCAGGTGATCTTTGTGCAATGTTTAGTAGAGAAATAGAAGCTTTAAATTTCTTTTCTCTTTTACATCTAATAAAGGAGCTGTAGACTTCTGAACCTTTACCTTGGCAGAGTGTTTTTAAGCTTATGACCAAAGTCCCCTTTACATCTGAAACAATTTAATCCTTAGCACACTCTTAGCTTTCTCCACATAACAATAATGTAATTATTTTAATTAAAAAAGGATCAAAAAAAATCTTTAGTTAACCTATGTTATTGTCTTTCCAGAATCTACTGCTTAGCCTCTGCAGGAGTGAGAATGAACTTGAAAAAAAGAGATACTGACAGGTTATGTGGGACTGTTTGTTTCTTTCTTTAGCTGTGTGTCAACACAGGAAAAAGGGTTACTGGCACAGATAAATAATATTTGTTTTACATTTTTTCCAGGATAATTTTTCTTAAATGGTCTGTGAACAACTTCTGCATTCTCAAAATGACACAAAGTCTCTGGAAAATTACAAAGACACACCTTTACACTCAGGAAGCAAGGAAATCAATGATGTAAAGAAAAAAACTACATGCCCAAAATTTAACTTAATTTTTAGCAGTAAAAATGTGACGACTCTGCAAAAATACATTATGTGGGGTTTATGAAAAGGTTACACTATTACTCAAACAAAATAGTGTAAAAAAATTCTTCTCTGAGAGGCACTGAAGATTAGAAGAAATTACTATTCATTCAGACTTTTTTCTAGACTAACTCACAGAAACTGCTGAAGACATTTAGTTACCTTCCAAAAGTTCTTTTTTCCCTTGCAAAGCTCTCATCTCTGAATTTTCATAAAGAAAAGTCATCCACAGGATTCTTAGAATTTTGCAGTAATACTTAAGTTTTCCAAAAGATCTGAGTTATCTATCTTTGTCCTAGTAAGTTTTTTTAAATCTGTTTACAGAGAATTTTGATGAAAAGTTTTTCACTAGGTAAAGAAAAACTAAGCTTTTCTGTTCTATGTTGTCCTTTAATTTTCCAACAGTTTTAATTACACCCAGTAAAAGCTGGATGAATGGTGAAAATGTCATGTTAAATTATTTGCCTGAGGTTTAGATGTGTGATATTCTCTAATTTTTATATTTTTTCCTGGAACTCCAATATTAAACATAATTCTCATATTTTTCTGTATTTTGAGTTAGATTTTTTTTTTTTTTTTCTGGTCAAAGGATTACTCTATTGGCAAAACATAATCCTAACAAAAAAAATTTCTAAATCTGAATCATCATTGCTCAGCCCCAGACATATGATAAAAGTTTAATGTTGATGTTCACTATTTCTATGCATAACAAATATTTCCAGACAGTACTGTCCTTCCTCATCTTTCTTCCTAAAGAAAGATATGATGTTCTTTGACCAGAAAACTAATTGCATCATCTCAAAGTCTTCTTTTAAAATTATTGGCTGGCAAAACCCCTCAGTTTATAAATTAAGTGGTTTTCAGACTATAGCCTAGAGTCCCTGGGGAATTCCCCTGGACCACAAGTGATCCACAGAAGGTAACTAATAAAAATATGTCTACTGAAAGCTTAAATTCACTAACCTAAGACCTGTTTCCTCAATGGAAAGATATCTAGGGTGTGCTTCTTCTAAAGAAAATCTCCATCGAGGCAGTTGCGCTGGTTTGAAAGCAAAACCAGTGAGAGACTCCAAGTCAGAAGTANAAGGGAAACACTGCCCCACCTGGTTCCAACACCTCATGAAGATGGTGATAGAATACATACTTTGGGCACATCTTACATTTTTAACCTAGGACAGCAGTGTAAATTGTCTGTAAATAAACTTATAGCACAATATGTATTTATTGTTTATTTTAAAATTTAGTCACATAAGTATCATTATATTAAGTACATTAACATTACAATATATTCAAATAGGTATCCTTATATTAAGTACATTAAGAAAACACCGAACAAAAAACCACACTGTAACTGAAGGCTACATAAACTTTTGGTTAGGAGTGGATTGAGACTTGCTGGTCAATGCTTATGATGCTGATTTATGGAGATGATGAATGCAAAGACAATCTTTGCAGAAGACCTTGACTAACTAAGCGCAAAGCTTAAGGTCATTTGACCAATATCTGGCTATGTGAGAATAAAAGTTTGGGCCTTGAAGAGTGAATCCATATCCAGGAATTAATCTGCACATGGCTTAATAAATTAAAGCCACATTACAAAAATTCTAAATTATAAAAATCAGATTAATCCCATTTTTTTAGCTAGTACTACAAAGAATTTCAACATGTACTCCATGTTTCAGTAGTTACTTCAGTAGTCCAGAAGTTCATCTGAGTGCCTCCAGATACTCAGTATTAAAAACTGACCGAATTTTCGTCACAGATGACTTAACTTTTGGCATCCCTTGGCATGATTCTGCTACCACAGAGACAATCAATTCATCTGAATCAATGCAGTCTGAACAATGGAGTAAATGGAAAACTCCTCACAGCAAGAAATATTCAATTTCATTCCTGAGCGAAGACAACACAAATTGTCTATTCTGTCTGCCAAGGAAGACAATTCCACTGTTTGGAACTTAACAGGCATTGTAGCAAAGGACATGAAAATTCTTTTTGTTTCCAACAATGCTAGGGCACAGCACTCTGGATCATAAATCTCAATTGCTATTTTACATTAGGTCTTGTCTAACTTGGAACATAATATTTGCCAACATGTCTTGGTCACATGTCTTCACCCCTATTGTCACAAGCTAAGTATCTATATTTTGATGTTTCTGTGCAAAGCAGCTACAGGAATAGAAAATAAAGTATTAGTAACATTGAATTAAAAAAAAAAATCCTTTCTTAAGGCCTGATGAATATTCTTTCTCCATTAAAAAAAAATAAATCCATTTTTTTATCTTTTTTCCCCTTCTAGATTTGACCTTTCACCTATTTCCAAGAGAAATTGTAGTTAAATAAGCCACTATTTGCTGCATCCTTAAATACAATTATGTAACAAGATTATTATGGATAAAAAACCCACAAAACATATCAATAAGCAAGGGTTGCATTTTTTTCTTAATAAGCATGATTTCACTATTTATAAAACTCATGGCAGTCATCCAGTTATTTTCAATAACTCAAAGTTTTAGATTCTATAACGATCAGTCTTCAACAACAAATGATTTTTTCAGTTACAGTCAATGGATAAAATAATATTGCTTTGGAGTATTAAAGAAAATTGGTGTGAGAACTCTTATGAGTTATGTTTCTTGGATCTTACAAAAAAATTTGAATGCTGAAAACAGATCTTTTTTCTCTTTTTTCTTAATCTAAATTTTCCTTAGATATGTTAAGTATACTAGTTAAACTCCATTCCACAGGGTTTTTTTCAGTTTGCATTATTTTTGAAGGCAGTTTTTCCTATGTAACAGCAACTACAAGGCTGAAATAATTAAATAGGTGTCTGAAATGTATTCTGGTGACTTTCATTTTTTGAAAGATACTATAGTGATCCTAATAGAGTTTAACTAATGGGAGCTTTACAGTATAATATTCACCATAGTTATTAAAAGCATAAAGTATTGAAAGACGTGAACTTTACCAGAGCAACATTTTTGTGGGGAGTAAATCTTTTACTTTTGAAAAATAAATATTTCTTTAATCACATATTACAGACATTTTAACCACACATTTCTGAACAGCACATCTGTTACTATATCCACAGTGACGCATCATGTGGTGACATTTCCTATCTATTTATGTCTATTAGGCCACTTTGCATCAGTAATACACCATGCTTAAGAGAATTCTTATAATAAAGAGGAATATATACCTAACTGGGAATATGCATGTATCTGTGCATTTGCCAAAAAGCAGAAAGAAAAGTCTGGGATCCACTTCTTATTTCAGCGGCAGTTTTGGCCAGTCAGGCACAGGATGTGGACTCATGAAGAAAAAAATATGTGTATGTGGTATGAATGCAAGAGCCTTACTCTATTTTATTATGAAAGTGCAGCAAGTAAAATATCTACATATGGAAGGGTATTGATGTTTTCCTGTCTACATTTAATACTACTGTCCAATTATATGTCTGATTTTGATACCCAAACTCCTGTAGTTTTTCTAAGGGGCCAGCAGTTTTTGAGATGGTTTTAAATGTGATCTGCTGTTACTTGTTTCCTATTTGACATACTGGGTCTTTAAGTGTCTGGTATTTCTGATTTCTTGAAATGCTTTCAAATGGCTTCTGGCTCAAAACCAAAAACCTTGGCCTAAAAATATCAAATTATTTTTGAGTTCAGTCACTACTATTGACTGTTAGTATCACTAAAAAGTTTTTTCTGATGTGATGGTTTATCCAATGAAAGTCACACAATACAGAAAAGAGATATTAAAGTCAGCTAAACCTGTATAATATTAACTATGCACTGCTCAAAATGAAAAATCAATTACACAGATCAAAAGTAGGCAAGAAACTTCTCAACTTATAAATGAGTGATCAAGTGAATACAAAAAGGCTTATAGCTTCTTAAAAATTCACCATTCAGTGTTTCATGCATGGCTTAAGTAACAACTTGAAATGCTGTTTTCCAGGTAGAGTAGCCCAAAAGTGAAGTAGCAAGAGGCTTTGTTAATACATGCTGTAATCTTCCTTCCAATTCAAATAACTTTATCATATTTAGACGAGAAAGACTGTTTAAAGCTTTCTTATAAAATGACAAACCTAGCAGGAGACAACCTAGCTGTATAAAAATGTAACAAAACAAAATTTTTGCACATTTGAGATTAAGCTCAGTAACATTGGTTTACTTTTCTACTTGCTATGTTTATGCATGTTTACCTCCAAAATGACCTTACTGCAAATGTACCTAGCTCTTGCAGAGTTCATGAGCAAATTTTGAAAATATGCATAAAGTAAATTAAGAACATAATTTCTGTCCTGTAAGACCCTAAAAGTAAACAAAAATATTTTGAGTTTATATCAAAGGTTGCCAGCATAAACAAAATTGGAACTGGTAAATTCCCTCTCTTCTATTCCATGGACTTCACTGTCAGAAGAATGGTTCCTTTTGACATTCACTTACCTCATTGCAAAGTGACTATAAAATGCTACTTTTTCTGAGAGTAATATGCAGGTACTTTGTGCAAAGCAGATACAGGATTACTTGGATTACATTAGGAATGCATTTCCAGATATGCTACCTTTTTCTATTTATGCTTCCTAAAGCATAAATAAATAAATTTGTTAAAGCAAAATACAAAATGTTATTATACTACATTAAATTCAAATTCAAGATGAACTACATCTTTCAGTTTATAATGTACCTGTAAGTCAGCAACTAGTGCTGTATTTGGAGCTCCTAAATTTTTTCTCAATTTTTGTCACAAAGAATTTGGCAGATTTCAAAAAAATATCTTCTCCTCTCACGTTCTAACTTCTCAAGCTGTCTTTTTAATACTCTATTATTTTCAAAATTTTACCAGGTGTAAAGTTGGCCTTTGTAATTATACAGGCACTAAGAAAGGATCCATTTCCAGCCATAATCACAAGGACCTGTAGCATACAATAAAACAGATGAAAGTCAAATTTTCACTTCAGAATTTGAAGACTTTACATCTCTGCTACAACTGGGGTCCAGTTATTTCTGCTTTTAACAAAAAACATCAAGCTTTGATTAATACTCTTCAGCATTTGCTTCTTTCTTTTACAAGCTATGTTAAGTCAGGTGAGTTAGCAGTGGACCATCTGAATAAATCATCAATGGACTTTGAAATACCTGTTTTCTAAAGAATAATCTAACCCATATCAAAATTTGCCACATGTATTTTGGAAGGTATACCGGGATCATTTTCTTCTGTGAAGAAATGACAGGGATCAGAGGCACTTCAGAGGTGATAGTCCACACCTGCTCATGGAATTGAGAAAACAAAATAAGCAAGACCCATTTATGTAGCAGAGCAAAAGGCATAGGAGAAACATAAGAAATATCTCCAAATGAAAATGTGGCCACTGTAGAAAGAAAAGAAATTACTTATTTTCCATGTTCATTGCTAATAAAGAGTAATAGATATAATGAAACAGATGACATAGGATAACACAAGAAATAAACAAACCAACAACTCATGAGATGGGAAGAGAAAACACAGGCAAAAAACAATGCGGGAATATTGCAATATCTCCATCAGAAAATAATGTTTACTTAGGTAATCTATCCTGGTTTAGGAAGGGAATATGGACTAGACAAAGACTTCTGCCATATTGAGAGGGTTCTGTCCATTTTCAAAATATTGCTCAATATGCCCAATATCCCCAGAATTCCTGAAATCTTAGGATTAATGTTATATTGCAAATATTATATTCATAATGGTGGAAATAATCACTAAAAGCAATCTCACAACAACTCCTCATTGTGGGCCAAAATCTAGCAACAATATCTTTCAAGGTTTTTTTTAATGATAAAAAAATGCACTCTGAATTTTAGTCTAACTAAAGCTGCTGGTGCATTTACTGCACAAGTGGAAGATGGTTAGGTGAGCAGTAGTAACTCCCTACCATTATCACAATACAGTTTAGAATAAAAGTGCACTGTCTAAAATTAGTTTCTTCAAGCCCTCAGTGGTTTCATCTGAGCCTGACTATGCAGAAATCAGCATCTGAATTCTATTTTCTATCTAGATCAGCTGTATTTAAGACAGAACGGGATTACTTTGTAATTCTTCAACAGTTTTAAAAAGTGTAACCCAAATAACTAGTCTATTTGGAAGTGGACACCAACAAACAGGATAACATAGATCAAAGCTGGAAGAAAAGTCATACTTGACGATTGGAAATGCATCATGTAAACAAGAGTGAATGGATACACAATAGGTAAAGACACAGAAAAAAAATGCCTGGATCAAAATGTGTCAATACTACATAGTTTCAAAGACAAGAGAAAAACACCTTTGATACTGTTTTTTACTTTATAATATCTTTTTTCCACATTTTCTTCACTAACATTTAGAACTGTAAGTGGGTTAGAATGTTTACACTGTCTCTTCAAACTTTTGTGTCACCAAACTGTAAATCCATAGCTAAAATATTTTTAGCCCCACATATAATTTAATAAATCTTCTCATGCACAGTTATTGAGAAAACTGTGAAGAGAAAATGCTCTGTGCCTGTGTTTTCAATTACTATTTATTTGATTTTTGCTAAACCTTACTAATGTTTAATACAAATTGCCGTAAAAAAATTGTAACTCTGAGTATCCTTCCATAACAATTTGGTATTTTATAGCTTTCAGGATCCCACTTACTTTTTTATATGGAAGTTGCATTCAAAATAGTCTATGGTCATGCAATTAAAGTGTGGCTACACAGTCAAACCCAGATTTGTTTAGTAAATGGATCAAAAGCCCTAGGGGATGTGGTGTGCTATTGGAGCAAGCCAAGAAATGTTGGTTGGACACTTAGTAAATATTTAAACCACAAAAACTGGATGGGTTAAATGATTTTCCCTTCAGGCCTGTTTTTGCTGCTAAACTGAAAGGTGAAAATAAAAACCAGCAATAACAACAGTCAAGAATCCTATTCAGTGACATTCAAATAATCCCCATAAGGAAGAAATAATAAAGACTGATCATCTACTACATGATATTACGGCATTGTCCTAAGCAACCAAGTATCACTTGGATACAGACCTTCCCAATTATTTCCCCAAAGTTACTGCATTTATAGACTTTTTAAAGAAACCAAGGCTATGAAAGAAAAAAAAAAATCAATTATTGTTCAGAAGTCAGATACTAGAAAAAGCAAAATAGGAAACCTTTGAGTGTATTTTTAGCTTTTTTTGGTTGTTTTCATCAATTGTGCTCAATAAAAAAACTTAGACCATTGCTACTTCAAATATATTCAGTTGTTAATTCCGTGGCTCTTACTGACCTTGAAACTGAAAGTGCACTCAAGGAAAGACCATTCCTCAATGGAGACAGCTCTGCCTAAGCCATAGTTAATCACAGCCTCCACTGGGGCACATATAGAACCCAAAATGCATTAATCTCTCAAAAAATTGTCAATTTAATTTCTCTGCACAGCCAGCAACTTTTGTTACTGTGCTTTTGATCAAAACCAGTGAGCAAGCTTATGTAGGAACAGACATCCTAGGAATGAAGTGCAGGCTACTCTAAAATATTTTCTTAATTGACCTCAATCTTCTCTAATAGGGCATTAAAATCAGCTTTATTTTTTGGTGTCCTTTTACATGATGAATAATTGAAGGTTCAAATTTCTTGTCTGAACCTTGCAGAATTTTTAATTATTGTAAAATAGCCAAAAAAATTAGGCAGAATATTAAACCCATCAAGAAGCATTTTCAGAGAAGTTAGCAGCATATAATATGCTGGGGATAGTCCACATTATGTGCACTATCATGAAAAATAATCAGATAGAAATCACACATTTTCATACTACAGTTTCCCAAGCAGCTGTAACTAATCCAAGGTAAGGTAAAGATGCATCAGGACCTCTAATTTTGAATGTCATCATCTTCTTTATACCTCTCTATATATCTCTATAAACTGTCCCTTCTTTTATTTATGTCTCACATATATGCATAATGTGCTAACAGCGTTGCTGTGGGAGTCATAATTTGGTTGATAAGTTTCTGACTTGTGCTGTTAAGTTCTCAACAAATCTCATGACTAATGTTGCATTAACATATTATTTGCACAAAATTCCTTTGCTCTTAAAAACTGTGATGAGTAATTGCACATAAAATGGAAAAGCATTCTATGCCGCTTCTGAATGTGTAATATTAAAATGCTAAAAATGAGATAAATCCAGCAAGGGGAAAAAACACCCAAACAACTTACTTGATTGCAAATTGATATAAATGCATGGAGTAATCTGTTTCAATGTGCAGTGTGAGATTCAAACATGATAATATGCATCCACATGACATTCTGCTCAATGCTTTCTGAAATGGCTGCACACTGAAATAAACATGATGAATTTCAACCTAGAGAATAACCTTTCCAGAAAGTTATAAGAGCTTAAAAATTGCTGTTTGGAAAGAATATACCTTCTGAGCCATAGAAGGAGACTAGCCCATCTAAAGTTTCTGAGTTTCGTTCAGATGAGTCAAGAGTTACAAAGGAAGAACTTATTTTGACTTCTCTTTAAACAATAAATTGTTTAAGATTTTTATACTGTGGAAATGAATTAAATAAGCAAGCAAAAATTACAAAATTCTAAACCAGTTTTTGGGTAGTTATTTGAAATAGTTTGTGGGTTCAAGAAATGAAGTTGCAAAAATATTTCAGAATCTTAAGTTTAGATCTCCGTCAGTGCAGATCTCATACCTCAAGCCTCTTTTATTGTGAGAAGGTTCCACACCAAACATTCATGATTTAATACTAGAGTCACTTTGCTATAGTCTTTCCAACTATATTTGCACAGTCACCTGAATTTCTTTGCAGAGCTACACTTCACATCTTAACTGTGTATCAACACAGATGGATTCTGAACACAGCTGCTCTTTACTTGAGAAAGAAAGCATAAGCAGGTCCTCACATCATCATCATCATCATCATCATTGTACTATAGACTTTCCAGAAAATTACTTCCCCTTCCAGAGTCCCGAGTAACTCTATCATAGCACTTTATGTTCCACAGATGTCAGGTGTGGTGCTTTTTTTTCTCAGAGGTTTTGAAATAGTACTTTTCAAATAATTTTCTCCTAGTTTCATCGCTGCTAAATGCTAGATGAGCCTTATGGATTTCTCAGTACAAATTTTCAAACTTCTTTATTGATAAAACAAATGTAAGAGTTTTTGTGAGGGGAAAAAAGAAAGAAAATAAAAAAAGCATGCTATACCACCCTGAAATCTTGTTCAGCTTCCTATCAAACCCAGTGGATCACAGGATGATCAATTTAACTGAGCAAACAAATCTATTCTAAAGGCTTCATGTTTTCATTTTTGTTTCCATAGATCCTCTCTGAAGCAGGAAGTCCTTTTTGAAAGTCTGCAGTAGACAAACTCATTAATGCTCCTTGAGCATTAATGTATCTTGAACCTAAGGATTATGTTTTAAAAGTAATGTACATGCTTACATGGCTTACAAAATTAAAGGTATTTATGCCCTTGCTTAAAGGCAAGTATGTGCATAACACTGCTGAATGATAACTTAATGATTGCTCATTGTCTAGAATAATTGCTCTTTTAGAATGTAAGATTCTTGTGTAACTCTCATTTTCTTCAGTGGGAGTCTTTTATTAGCTTCAAGGAAAATTGGGAAGAATTTGGTATTTGCATGCAGAGTTAGATGATACCACTTCCCTCATCACTTGACACTCAGTGCATGCTAGAAGAGTGTTCTTAATGAGAAGAGGAGGTAACTTGGAGGGGGTGAGGAGGCAAAACCCCATTAGTTTCTCTGTTAAATCCATGCCTGGAATTTTATGAAAGGGCTCAGAGAAGTTGTAATGCAATAGTATCCGGTCCTCACAGCTATTTGCTCAACAGCCAGTGACAAGTTCAGATGATGTAATGCTTCTAGCACGTACATTGTTACTTAAATGAGTTGCTAATTAATACCATGCTGAAAGAGATTTGATTGGGTGTCAAGATACTCAGAGTTGGTCTCTGCAGCTTAGAGAATGTTTCTGCTTCAACTCCCTCTGCTCTTACTGAGCACAGACTTCTCTTAGCAAGTACTTTTTTTTAATTTTCAGGGTTGTGTTGTTTGGGTTCCCTCCCCTCAATTGCCTCAGGGCCCTTAATTGCTACACACACAGCACATTACAAACGCTGCTCCCAAATGATTCTACCAAAATGAAATTTCTTGTGCGTCCTGGCAAATTATCATTAATTGATTGACACCAGAAAATCATTCTGGCAGTAGTTTTCTAGGATAGGATCTGGTCTGTAAGAAGAAATTTTAAATGGAATGGAAAAGCCATTTGAGAATGATCCTCTTAAAATATCTGTGAGAAAGCATGATGCACAGATCATATGCTCTAGGGATGTATGTGGGTTTTTTTACATGCAGATGGTTTTCAGTATTTGCTCTGGAAAGCAGTTGTAGTGATTAACTCATATGCTAGGAATAAAACACATGTCCATGCAATGAGCTTGCTAGATAAATTAACAAGGCCTTGAACCTCAGTGATGTTTAGAGGTCTAACACCTACACACAGGTCCTATTTCCAACTGAAACAATAGAAGTTAAACCTTTACCTAAGGACCAGTCATAAAAATATTTCCAAGAAACTAATCCTTAGCAGAGTCTTGCAAGAGTAATAGTTAATTTCTTAGTGATATTTCCTGATAGGCATTGAATATTAATATTTTGATGAATGGAACTAGAAATAGAATATATAATGCATATAAATAGAGTATCTTATTTCTTTCCATGGAATATTATTCTCTGAAGTGATGCAAAACAAACTGTGATACTCAGGCTTTTTATTTGCAAACCAGAGACAAACATATTTATATCTTCCTGCTTCAGTTGGAAAATTTATAATCTTCAGCAAGAATTTTATTTATTTCTTTATTTAAATAAAGACAAAACAGTGAAGAACAGGCATTGAATTACACACATACTTCTCATTGCTGAAGTCACTGACCAGAGTTAATAGGAAACAAACCCTTGTTAAAATGTATTCACAGAGTTGGAGCTGTCTCTGTCTGGGACTATCTGCTCTCATAGGTATACAAACACACCAGCATGCCTGCAGCACGGCCACGCTTCCGTGCCAAGGCCTGGCACTGCATCACAGGTTACAAAACAAAGCTTCCAGCAAACACACAAACTTCTTTCACAGATCAGCTACAGACAGTAATACACCTAACTCACTCATTGAATTATTAGATATGATCTATCTGTTTGTAATGCTGGAATTTCATTCAGGGTGTCTGCTGTTTTTTGGACAGTTCAAAGAAAATGACTAAAATTCTATCTGTTTCAGCTTTATTCTTATTCTCTTGCAAGACTACCTAGACCTGGGGCACCTTTCAATTAATTACTAGGAATTGTAATATTTCACTATAACTACTTAAACTTTATTGGAAATAACCCATTCATGCAACATATTGGGAGAGAGATAATTAAAAGTCTCTAAAAGAGATTAGTGTAGGGAATATTAGTGAAATATTCCCAAATGCCAACTAGATTTTCTACTGGAAGTACAGCACAGTACCTTGAATACCATGCCTATAAAATGGCAATGGAAAAGCTTCTTCATATCGTTAATCTATATGGTGAATTTCTAAAGGCCACGAAGGTTAATCTAAAGCAATAAGATACAAGTAAACAACCAAAATCCATATATTTATTGCTTTTTTAGCTAAAATTTTGATTGTATGATAATTCATGAGCAGAAGAGTGTGAAGGGTGAAGCTGGGATTGATAGAAGTCCTTGGTCAAAATGCTTGAATGTCTTAATTGTTTACAAAGAGCAAGATTAAAACTGTTTCAGTGAAAAAGTATTATTGTGTCCCTAGCTAGATTTCTTGTTTAGAAATACTATAATTCACTGAGGAGGGAGGTTGGCAATATTACTCCTAGGCTCTCTTCAGATGCCCTAAATGCATTAGAAATAGGTCCAGTATTCAGAGAAACAGCTAAGTGGCAGAATATCTGAATTAAAACACATACGTTATTGCACCGAGCCTTGATGAGGCTGCTATCAGGATGATTTGTTAAATGCAAAATCAACAGACACTCCATAGAATTACATCTTGGCAAAAGCTCCAGGTAAGTTTTTTGTGTTATATATAATAATGACTCAATTTCTTTCTGTGAAAGAAAGCATAAGGAAGGTTAAGATGAAATTTTCTTATGTTCAAACTTTCAAATTTAGAAGATACAAAATCCTGATATTAAGATACTGTTTTTCTCATATTTAAAAAAATAAATTTTCAGGTACTTAGAGCTAGAAACTTATCCTCTCCTGATTTTTTTTATGGCAGTTCAGAAATTCTAAAACATCTAAAACTGCAGACAGGTTTTCCAAATGGAAGCTGGAAGACATACAGAATCGTCATGGATAAATTTTTATCCCAAATTCCTCTAGTAGATGACTGGTCCTTCCTATAGACAGCAATATAGATATGCTGACACATTACAAGGATTTTCCTCCATGTCAGTTCAATGCTTTTCACTTAATAACCTAAAACAACTAGAAGAATGTGACATCAAGGTTGGACTCAATTTCAGAGTCTGTTTTCCAGACTAATTATTCTGAAATTGATTCTATGATAACATTAGATCAACCACAATGACCATCTAAATCTGACTTCAAAGGCATGAGACACAAATGCAGAATTTTCCTTAGTAAACTGAATATGGACCCAGGCTTAATTCTCTAGCATTGAGGGCATGCTGCACATCTCAGCCTGAGTACAAATACTTTCCTGCATTTTCTAAATCTATATGTCTTTCTTCTTAGAAGACCTATTCTGTCTTCTCACTGGGCCTCTGGACCTCTGGACAATTACTTTCCCAATATTTTGCCAAGACGGTATCTAAAAAGGTCCTATCAACAGTTAGAAAGAGCCAAGCTAGAGCCCATGACCTTGCCACAGAGCAGCTACACCTGCAGAAATAGTACAGCCTGTTAGCAGTAGCATTTTGTATATAACAAGCATATAATACTTCTATAGTTTATATAATAAGTTACAATAAAAATAGTGGTAGATTAGTGTTAGATTACACACAGGAGTGATGGAAGACTCTACACCTCCTCTTCAGGCTGCCCAGGAAGCCTAAAGTATCCTAAATATCACCAAAAGTGAAAGACTACACTCCTTGGGAACAGGAGTAGGTGCACACTTGGGGTGAACTACATTTTCTTTGTGGCTTTATTAAACATGTTGAAGAGTTCTCTACTGCTTTTAGTGGGACCTGGCAGGTATGCAGAAGTCTCCATGCAGACACCTAAATTCATGTCTGTTTAATTTAATCCAGTCCACAATTAGTATAAGGATTATTTAAGACATCGTGGGAGCCTAAGACATCAGATCTGAGGTCTTCCTTCACAAAGCACAAATAGAATGATATGGAATCCAATTGTTGTTTCATGTCTTTCTTAATGAAAACAGTAAATGCTCTGCACTTTCCAGCTCGTCACATTCAGCTGGACCGGTCTGGATATGAAAACAGCCTGCAATCATGCAACACAAAAAACAAAAAACAAACAAAAAAAAAACTAAAAAAACCCCCACAAAAACAAAAACAAAACCAAAAACCAACCTCAAGAGAGCTTCCATATTTTTTTCATCATTGCGTTTCTAGCTTTGGCTTAGTTTCTAACTTTGGAAATTTTTTAAATTAATATTTATTTGAAAATTATATGTATATGTCTATAAAATATTATATATAATAGTATCTAATATGGCAAAAAGCAACACTGATCTAGACATGTCCAGATTTTTCTAATGACAGAAATTATGCAATATATTCGGAGGTTATAAATGATCATAAATCTACTGACGTTTGCAATTTCTTTACATTACAGAAGTGCTGTGTTTGACCCTGTTTCCCTAAGCTGGAGGTGCTAAACTCTTTAAGCATAAGCACAAGATCCTTGGTGGCATAATGCACCGCACCCATCTAAATCTGATGGAGTACACAGTTTTAGTCCAGCACTTTTGTGTAGCAAATACCATCACATATCTGGCAGGATGAAGTGATCAAGAAATTAAGCAGTAAAAACCATTGAAAGTTTTCTGGTCTAAAAGGTGCAAGTTTTTATTATTGATGATTATTCCCTGAATGGGAATAGAATGACCAATGGAAGGCATGTAGCTATGTAGTGATAACAGCCCACTGCTTGTGTAAGGCTTTGTGTACAGTTGGCAGCACACAGTAAGATGATTGTTCATAATAGAGACTGGTTATTAAATGGTGTCATAAATTAGAGGAGATCCTGAATGGAAAAATGCAGACAATGGGATAGACTGAAGCCACCATATCAACTCAGTTTAGAAGGGAATTTGCCAGATGACTGAAGAAGACAAACAGTGGTTTCAAATGGCACAAGCGTTGGTTCTCCCTGCAAATATAGATATGAAAAGCAAAGGCAGTCTGCAGTTATTTTAAATCTGCTAGTTCCCAAAACTGATCAATTGAGAACAGCAAAAGCTCTAATTATTTCAAATATCATCCAGACTATCTTTCCTTCTATCAATGAAGACCTTATCGAACAGAAGAATCAACGATTTTTAAATGCTCTGTTGTATGACAATGCTGCTTAATTCACAGATGAAGGTCTTTTCCATTTTATTGGCTTTTGATTCTACTATTACTTAAGAAAACGCAAAAATAAGTAAGAAAAAAGCTAACAAAGAGTCCTATTTTGGCTTTGAAATTTAGGAAATAACACTGAAAATTACTAAAACCAAACTAAAATTTAGAAGTCCTGAAACTGACACCTCTGTTACTGTGAGAATAAATGCACAAGGCTAAGGTTTCTATCTTAACATTCCTGAGTAATTCCAGGTGTCATTACATCCTCAGACTTTCACAGAGGTTATGCCAACTTTGGGAAGCTTTTGTCCCTCCCTAAGCTTTTATCTGCCTCTCAAATCTGTTTGATTCCAGTTCCTTCCACCACAATTAAGTGCAACTCACTTTAATGTCAGAAAAGCCTTTCTGTAGGTCTGGGGCATTAACAGAATATTTTTATTGAGACACATTGCAAGAAGATGGTGTTCTGGAGTAAGGGAGCTGGAAAAAATCTAATCAATCGCAATCTGGGTAGAGTGTAGAGCAATGTCTTATGAGATATGTCAAACACCTTTTCATGAACAAAGGGAAAACTTTCCATGAAGTAAAATGAGCAGGAACATATTAGTACAGAGTAAGCCAAGATTTGCCAACATATTCTTCTGAAGAGGGGAAACATTTGGCAGATCACCCATTTGGGAAAATTTCTGTCTGAACTACTCTGCTGCTGGGTCAAGAAAGGAAGTGGGGGGAATCTGTGTCTCTCCCAGTCTTTGCCACACCTGCCATGGAGAATTAAATAAGTGAAACTTGAAAATAATCAGCTTCGTTGCCTTAACTCTATAGCAGCAATGCCATCTAAGGTATTAAAACAGTGAAAGAAGGTATTTTATGCTTGAAAACATAAACAACTTCTAAAAGAACTAGTTGGAAAAATATTTTTCAAAACTTCTAACAAAACTCTCAAAGAGTATTAGCTATATAAAGAAGAATTAGAAGCAATTTAATATAATTTCAGATAGATTAAATATAGGAAAAGGATGGAAATTAAACCCTTCACTACCATAACACTTTTTTGGTCCTTGAAATCGCTGGGTGGGCAATATGAAACTCAATCAAATGTGACTGGCAAGAGGTGTCAAGCCTCATACTAGCAAGTAAAACTAGCCAAGATTTGGAGAACAGCACAATAGACTGGGAGTCAGGAAATGTGGTTCTAGTCCTAACTGCTCTGCTTTCCACCTGTGTCACACTGAAATATGAACAATTTGCTAATAATCTAATTTGCAGAACCTTTTGATTTCTCTTAATCCCAAAGCTGTCCTCCCTGCCCTCAAAAAAAAAAAAAAAACCACCACCAAAAAAAACCCCCAAAAAACAACAAACAAACAAAAACAAACAAACACCACACAAAACCGAGATAGCATGACTGATATTTCAGGTATGATTATTAAAATACTTTAGTGAAGTATACTTGCTAGATATTTTTAAAGGATAACACAGAATGTAATATGTAGGAAATCTGAAGGAAATTCAGAATTAGGAACACCAAGTAATTTTTCACAGTCACTGATCCTTTTTTTTCTTCTTCTTTATCTTTCCTTTTTTTCATTCTTTTTTTTCCTTCTTTTTGCTTTCTGCTGTGGCTTTCCATCCAATACGCAAACATAAAACTGAATCAAATCTTAAAAAGAAAACCCAAATCACAAATTACTTGGGTTTTTAAATTTTTAAAATTATTGATTCTGTGCAGAATGTTTCCTACAGATGATGAGCAGTACATAGATATTGTCTTCTGTGAGCTGAAATAAAGAAGAAAGATTAAGAGGAAAAATACCCAAACAGTTCTTCTAAAGGAGGCTGTTTATGGTATGGGATAAGTGTAATAGAAACCTAGAGAAATATAATCATAGAATAGTTTGGACTGGGAGGGGCCTAAAAGATCATCCAGTTCCAGCCCTCACTGCCATGGGCAAGGACACCAGGTTGCTCAAACCCCATCCAGCCTGGCCTTGAACAGTTCCAGGAATGGGGATATCCAAGGGACTGATAGTGGTGACTGATTGAAAACACCTGTTTTATGGCAGAAGAAATTGGTAATTGACAATTGTAAAGGAGACTTCAAACATTATATAAACCTCTTAAACCCTTTTTGCTTGCAGATCCTCTGCAATTCAAATGTGATTCAACATTTTGCCTATGTGCATCTGGTCCTGCAAAGTTTCATATTTATTCAAGCATCGGCAAAGATGTTCTAAGAACACACATTTGCAGTTGTTAAGCTGCCTTTTCAGTTGCTTACATACATCATTCCTCAATTAATCTAGATTTTTTCAGGTTAAATTTGTTGGGTCTTTTTTTTTCCCCCACATACTCACTCTGAGTGTCTAAAGAAAGAAAATTATATAGCCCAATACATCTTTTTGGACAACAGAAATTCTATACCTTGTGTGAGACTAAATCAAATTAAAATACCAATCTCAAGCCAATTATGTAAAGATGAATAGGTTGCCTTATGGGTAACTGCAGGAGTTTAAACTGACATAGTAATTATTTCTCTTACTGGAGATACTGAGCATGTTTACAATCATGGTATGAGAAGTATGGCTTGCTAAACATGTTGATTTGGGGTTTTTTTAAGTTATTTTATGCCCATAATAATAATAATAATAAACTATTTAAGACAATTAAAAGATGAACCAGAACTTGTTTAAAAAGTTAATAATTAACTACAACTCGCTGCACTGCATCTCCATTATATGTACGTGGAGAGAGTTCTAATATGAAAAGAACGATATCTGTGTCATACACCAGATCCTTAAACACTTTTTTTTAAATTGCAGTATTTTTTTTATTACATGGTTAAAACTGGTTTAAACAGTTTGCTATATAAATATTCCTCACAGAAAGCTATTTAAGAATGAAATTTATGGCAATATCATTAACCCTCTGTATAGAGAATATATATGAGGGTGTAGATACACAAAAGGAACTGATTATTTCAACAATTCAAGAATTATGTCAACATTTATCACTGTACCAAATTAGTCTGAGACCAATTAAATACTTAAGCCAAGCCTAAGAACAGATAATACAAAGTAAGTGGCTTTGGACACTCACACCTTTGTAGATAAAGGTGAATTTCATGCACAAGTCTAAATATACATTGATTTTGCCACACAGTCATTTAAAATGCCTAATAAATCATCTTTAGAGAATACAGAAAACAACTGCTTTGGTTTAAGAATGGAACTTATCAGTCTTTACAAGCAATACAAAATAAGAGGCAGAAGCACTCTCCAAGGGAACAGGTAGTATAAAAATTCCAGAAATAGGCAAATGAAACAACATAAACTGAATGATTATTTCTTGTCTCCTATACAAAAACAAGAAAAAATGTTTTGGAATAAAAATCTGGTTTAGCTTTTGTTTTTTGTTTATATAAAGGCAAGCAAGCAATCACTAGGTAAGAATTTATGCTGAGAGGTATGCAGAGTAATAAATGTAAGTCTCACAGAGGGCACTTAAAGAAGTTTTAAAAATATATTTCTTATAACTTTTCTTTCCTACCCTAGAATCTGTTTAGTTACAGTCAAAGAAATACATAAAATGGTGTGAAAGACTGCTTTTGTAAAATTGTCCAGTGTCAGGTATTGAATCATAATATTTGTTATGTCTTTTAACCTCAGCCACAGCACGTGAAGAGGAAAAGTAGATTCACCGAGGGACATTTTTATAACAGTCCTTTCATTTCCCTTATGGAATGAATAAGATTTCAATAATGTTTTAGTATATATTTCATTAATATAAAAAGGGCAAGAGGCAAAGTTTCCCAGTTTGATTGTCCTCTCCAATCAAAATGTTCAATAACTTCAAATGAAGTGAATTCTGCTAACATTGCTCACCTTTATCCATGGGACAATAAAAGGACCACAGATGATTGTTTTGCTTATTAAGACCAGTAGTGCAAGCAGTGCTGTCTTTACACATGGTGTCTAAACAGGGGTGAATTCCACCTGCAGGCAACCTTGGTCTTTTGTACTAGCAATTATATTATTATAAAATATGAGTTTTACAGATGAACTGAATCCCATCTAGAATCTCCACCCAGAAAAACCAGCACTGCTGTGCCTCGTTCAGAATTTTTCTATTCCAGGGCTGGCATCCAGGTGTGTACTTGAAAAATATCTTTGATTTTACATCTACAATAAGTATAACACAATTTAAAAGCATAGATGCCACAAAGCCTTATTTAGAAACTGCTGCTTTTATTAAATTCTGCTACTTTTCCCCTGCAGCTTTACATCAATATTGACTTCAAAGTGCTAGTAGCTTTCATTAAATTGAATTATTTTTCCCTTTAATTTGAAATGTAATGAGACAGCTACTAAATGAAGCTGTTGACAAGAACAGAGGCTATTAAAAATTACATGGCAAAGTGTGAGTTATAAGCAATGATGGTTAGTGTTCAAAGGTGGTTTCTGGATAAAATTGCACAAAATGCACAAAATAAGCAATTTTTCTAAGTCATATCCTCTGTGCATCTAAGAAAAGTGAATTCTACCTGATTAATTATACTTCTGTTCTGTTTCAAACAGGTTCTATAATGATGCCCTGCTCGTTGTATCTGAGTATTCCAGTTGAGCATTAAGTGATACAATTAGTATTTGCTATAAGTAAGTTCTAATTTGTGTCATTTGTTCTTCTATTAAGGGTTGGACTTAATGATCTTGGACGTCTTTTCCAACTTCAATGATTTTACAGTTCTGTGATTCTCCCCAGAGAGAAGCAGGATTTGCTACAGAAGAATTTTTTGGTTTGGTGTGCTTTGTAAGTGCCTTTCACTTTCCAGGGAAAATTTCTCAGTTTGCAGACAAACATGCAAATATGATGTTCTAAAAGCTGACTAAAAGCACAGCAAACAGTATAGGAAGAGGATGAGTACAACGTACCTTCTGTATTCTTCAACGATTTACACATAGCAGAATTCACAATAACAGAAGTTTTCCAAATCCTAAAGCCTTTATACATGAAATTTATTTTCCTGGATTCTGTAATACTTTTCAGAGCTGTAGTAATGGGAAACTGAGTCCTGTTTTACCAGGTGACAAAGAATTTCCCACTCAAAAAGAAATAATCTGAGCATACTCTCCTTTGATCTTACTTCTGTCTTGCTTGTTGGTTGGTAATTTAATATCATAACTGACTTTTTCTTTGCAAGTTGTCACTTGATTGTAGTATAGCAGTCCAATATGATGGAACTTTGTACCAGTAGCTCATGATCAATTGAACCAAATGGAGAAATTCCCCACTGGTACTCTTTGGACGTCTCCCTTTACAAATGGTGCAGACAACAGGTTTGATCTGTTATGGTTTCAAGATCAAATGTCTATATCACATTTTTGGCTGCAGGGCCAACTGATATTTAAGTTCCCAGTTCTATTTCATACCACATATTAATAATGAGAAAATTGATGAAAAATTTTATGTACACATTGGAAGCAGGGCATTCTAGACAGCACTTTGGTAGATGGCTTCAACTTTGTTTCCGTCAAAAAGTGCATCTTTGGAGCTCCAGTTTTACACTTCAGAGTCTACAGAAAGACTAAGTGGAGCTATAAGGAAAATTCACACCAGAAATTACTCTTCTCTGCACTCTGTCACTAATATTGATGTGCCCTTTGTGAACATACCTTTTATAAGAGCTCAATTTATCATAATACATTGTCGAAACAATTCATTGTGTTTCTGGAGAGCCAACATTCTTCTATAATCAACTCTATAATCAAGTGAGAAAAAGAGCTTTTAGAGATTAAGAGTATATATTTGCCCTTTTTGAATGGATAAAGATATCCAATGTGGTCTCCTGGCCAGGGATTTTGGTGTTTTTATGAAATTTTAGTGCTTACTATTTGGGTGGCCAGAACAAAGTGGGCATCAATGGAGAATGCACTTCATGTGAAGCAGCACAGGAGCAGCAGTGGCCTCACTAGGGCTTTGTTGCCCAATAATTTTAGGGCAACACATCACCTCTCCTGTCCCGAGTGATCTCCATCAACACTGATGGAGCCCAAAGTGGTGAATTAATTCCTTGTTTTGGTTTGCTTGCTTGTGTGGCTTTTGCTGTCCTTACTAAAATGTCTTTATCTCAACCCTCAAGTTGTCTCACTTTTGCTTTTCTGATTCTGTCCCTTATTCCACTTCAGGGGAGTGAGTAAGTGGCTGTGTGGTGCTTTAACTGCCTACTGGAGTTAAACAAAACATACACAAAACAAATGTAAATTACAAAAATCAAAGAAAAACAAATGTTTATTTAGATTTGCTTACTCTTATTTGTGTTCCCATAAAAATTTAAATTCACAATGAACCCCCAGTGCTCAACAGCAGTGAATGCTGAGTAAATCGCTCAATTGCCCATGTATGGATTCAAATAGGTATTTTTCAACATTTCTTTTAGAAAATATAAGATTCCTTATCTTGCCTTAAGTGTTTAAAGTGAGGTCAATGTCTTGCTCGAAAGCAAGGATCAGCTGGTGCTTTTCCATTAACTAGTGTTAACTAAAATCTCTAAGAAAAGCAACTCCCCACAGCTTCCCCCACCCCAAGTATTCACATTAATGTTTAAAAGCCCAATTTAGTAATGTAGCTGCCAACTCAGACCACTTAAAAATATTTGAACTAAAGGCAGTAAATGTTGTACTATTAACTAACTCTCAAGACCTCGTCTGTTAAACAAGAAACCTGTTCATGACTTCTAAACAAACTTGTATCACAAATGGGTCTTACTAGAACGTATTGGATGTTAGGGATTTGTCTCTGCAAGATCTCTGAAACAGGCACTGAGCACAGTAGTCAGTAAATATCCTTATTTGCTGGGCTGCAAGGACACTTACTTATGAAAAATGGTTCTTAATTACACATTTCATGGGTGACAGCCAACTCTACTTCAACTAAATAAATGTACATGGCAATATTATTGACTCTTCTTTCCAAAAGACCATGTTAAATGCTTAGTGTATAGCCCCGTATCTGTAAAGGGCTATGGATCTGACAGGAATGTCAATGATTTTTTAGTAGCTGGCTTGTTCAGTAGTGCAAAGCAATAGAGCTGAACACAACTGAATGCCTGGTCAATGCATGCTCTCCAACCTTATAGGTTAAAGTACCAAAGGGGAAAATAAAAACTAGTAGTAGTGTCTAATCAGTCTCCCAGTTATTTCACCACTTCAGTGCAATTTGCTATTTTATTTATTTACTGAAGTTTGAACAATATTAGAGAAGTTTTAACCAGAACATCAAAATTTTTTGAGAAACTTTACATTCAGTGAGAACTCAACAAGCATTTAAAAAACTCCACCCCTTCTGCTAGCTGGACGTGACATTGAAAGTAATTGGTTCTCTTGAAGAAGGGCCTGGTTGAATACTTAATATTTTTACATTCCAATAAGTAACTGCATCTCTCACAGCATAATGCATTCTACAAAACTTGACTTTATGTCATATATATCCTCCCTTTTTTAATGTTATAAGTCTAGGAGGCTAGAGTGTAGATAGAATGAAGGAGAAAGGAATAAAGTGTAGATTTATATATGGAATAATTTTCCTCATCTTCCATGAAGTACAAGAAGATAGTAGAAGGTAAATATTAATAACATACTTGGTTCCGTTTCAGAACAAAAGCACACTCTAAGGGACTCTGTTGGAAAATGATATCCTGAAGAAGTTGCAGCAGATCGAATGGGAAAATTCCATTCAATCTCCAAAAGCAAAGCACTTACTTTTACTGAGTAATCTTTATTAGGAAATTCCTTATGGCAGGAAGAAAATAATTTCAGTTTTGGAACTGATGCGTTTTGAAACTGCTGCAGTTACCCATGAGCTTGTTGTCTTTTTGTGGCCCTCCATCTTAGCAGAGCCTCTAGGGAACAGCTGAGTTCCTTTTGTAGACAGCTTCAGGATCATTACACCTGTGGTCTGACCATAGGGGATGAAATCTAGTATGGTGCAAGAAACTGCATTCCCACTGTCACCATGCCCAGCCTGACAATGCCCTGCTCCTGGACAGGCTTCCAGGCCCTGCCCTGCCACCCCAGGGAATCTCAGTTGTCCTCAGTCCCCTGGATCGAGGGAACTTCTGGCTCACACCAACAGTCTGAAAGTCCAGAAGTTGATGATTTCCAGGTGGTTGGATAAAAGGGAGTGGTGAACACCAGTGGCAGCCTTTTGACCCACCAGCAGTGTATGATACCTTTTCTAACTGGAGCAGTTATGACAGTGTGAGGGAAGGTGTGTCTTCAAATGGCACACCTGATGGACATAGTTATCCCTGCCCAAGCTTCTTTAATGGTATTAGTTTTGAAATTACTGAAGGTAATTTTGATTATGCTAAATTCAGGAATCTCATTCTCAGACAAGGGTGGGAGAAATACATTAAGATACTAATAATTCAAATATATCAAGACAAATGTTTTGTTGTAGCCCATAAAACTTTGCCCAGCCAAGTTCCAGTCAAATGTCAATTTTCATCTGAATAAATTTTTCTTCCTCAGTAGAAAGTAGTAGTTTATGCAGGAATTGTAGATTTTTCCTCTGTATAAAATTTAAGGGGTGTAAAGAGATTATAATAAAGCCTAGCATACCTTTTCCCCCCTCAAACCTGACAAATGATTTTGCCTTCCTTCAAATTTGCCTATTTGCTTTTACCTCTCATATTAATACATCTGGTTTTGCTGTGCATACAAACTTTGTAGGTCTGATTTTATTTTTATTGAGCCTGGCAACAACAAATCAAAATTATACTGGATTTCTTATACATTCAAACAGAAAAGAGACACTGCCTGTGGGGATGGAAATAATCATCTGCAATTTAAACTACCCCTTCAGGACCCTCCAAATATAGAGGATGTTAAACAATAATACGTGGACAAAAGATTCTGGGAGTGATGACATTTTAGAAAAAGCAAATATTAGCATGGGAGTATAGTCAGTAATGGAAAAGAAAATAAATGAATTTTATTTCAAAACTGATCATCAGCTCCTACTTATTTCTCAAGCAGGACAATTTTTTGTTTCACCCCTTGAAAGTGGTGGTGTGCTGTATATATTATTTTCCAGCTTATGTCTGCCTTAAATGATGGAGCAGTGGCACAGGTTATACCCTCAGAGGTTGTGGAGCCTCCAACCTTGGAAATATTCAAAAGCTGTCATGGTCCTGGGCAACAGGTTCGAGATGGCTCTGCTTGAGCAAGAGTCCAGAACAGCTGCAGAGATTCCTTCTCAGCTCAGCCTTCTGTGATTCCGTGAAATGTGATGTTAATTGTGCTTACATGAGTTATAGTATTCCATGCAAAATGTGATTACTGAAAATTGACAACCATCTTGGCAGATGATAGTATAATATTTTTCCAGTGTTCAAATGGTTTGATTTCAAACAAGTAAATGCCAGGCCAATTGTTAGCACATTTTATTTACTATCTGGTTAGAAAATGGCTCAACTTATCCATTCCAACAGAATGCAAAAATTGCTATACTTCGTTTAATATAGAAATAAACCTGCCAGTCTATAAAAGAGATATTTCCTTTTTTTTCTCCTTTTCTCTTATTCTCTTCCTTTTCCTACTTCTTAATATTTTCTGCATATTTACATACATATATCTATCTATATATACATACACTGGTTTGCTAAAAGGCTGATAAAAAAACAAGAAAAAATATGACTATCACATTGTTTCATAATGTAGTTTAAATGTGTTCATGATTTAGTGGTTATTTTTCCTCAGAATCACATGCTAAAATTATTAGGTTTTCAAAATACCTCTGATTTTATCTAGTGCCTTCTACAACAGACTAGATAATTTTTTCAAAGGACTAGATGCATTAAGTATTGTTTTATTCTGATTTTATGTACCTACTTGTAGTTTCTAACCGTCTACTCCAGAAATCAGATTTTTTAGAAAAATTTTCTTTAAACGTACAGGTTATGTACCAACAAACATGTATGAGTACCCATATGTGTACCTATTAAAAAAAACCCCACCATTGTTACTTCATTCAGGTTCATTAGGACCCTTTGCATCATTAGATTTTAGCCCCAATTAATAGGAAACAAGAGGTGTGTGTATTTTTCCCTCTGAGTGTTCCTGAAGCAATGCTAAGGAGGACGTTTGGGTTCTACAATACCATACATATTCATAGGATGTAATCTATATACCACCAAATAATAGCAAAGAATAAATTCACAAAAATAATTTAAAGAGGTTCTTGTTCAGTCCCCCTAAATATTCACTAGATGCAAAGGAAAAAAAAAATCAGACCATTCCCATGGGATTTGGCACAGTTTGGGGCCTGGCAAAATATCATCTAGAACTGGCTCACCAAGACCCACCTATAAAGACAAGTACCTATTAGTTTGTATGAGACTGCTCTAAACACCTGGCTTTTTGCATTACCCATTATTTTCACTGTGCTTAGCTTAAACTCTGGCTCTGAGTTCAGCTTGCATAAATAGATTGTCTGCTGGGGGCTCTGCAGGGGTTGCCAAAAGAGCTTCTCTCTCAGTCAAAGAAAATCAATGACAGTAAAATTACTTCATGGTGCAAGCTAGAGTTTCTGTCCCGTCCATGCAGCAAATCCAATTCTCTCCTGCTTTATTTCCTGAAACCTTATGCTGGAAGAGACATACTCCACTGTATAACCAGTTATTTATGAAATATTTATTTCCATAGCAGGAACTTTTTTAAAATGCCGTCAATTTAAAGACAGTTTTGTTTTTTTCCTGCATTACCATTTGGTGGTGTTGACCAGGAAATGAGCCTGAGCAGGAAATCATGCATGCTGTTTTGTATAAATTCATGGAGGTGACAGACTATGAAACCAATTTAGATGTCTTTCTAAAAAGCTTTGCCAGTGTTTATTTTCTGTGTGGTTTTGAAGACTGTAGCTTTAGAATTCCAACTATACCATCAGCTCATGCAAATTAGCAAATATACCTTGAAGTCAAGATCCCTAGCCTGATTGACACTAGCTAAAAATTTGGCTTGAGCTTTTAAAAATCACTGTGAAAAAATGTTGGTGGTGTTTTTTTTGACTAAGATTGTTTGCCAAAGTGGAAAATGAAGCAAAAGCTTCAGGGCTAGAAGAGTTTCAGCTATGCAGCTCCAAGACAACTGGGACAATGGGCCATTACAGGCAGTTGCTTCTTCCACATGACAGTAAAGTTAGCTGATCCTTTTTTTTACTAAATCTGTGTCCTTTAAACCAATAAATCCTGTTCATTATGCCAGGTCATTTATGTCCTGGCAGAAAGAGATCAAGGGAGCTGTCAGCTGCGTCAAGCACAGAGATTTTCTGAAAGCCAAAACAACTGTAAGTTCATCTCCAAACTTGGAATGCCAAGTTTGAGACCAGCCCACATAAGAGAAGGCAGGGAAGCTCAAGGTTTATCTGGGGCAGACAGGCCTCTTCCACTGAGACCATTCCCCTGTTTCATTCCTTTGGTTGAAATAAACTGCACCTTGCTTGGAAGATCTTCCTGTGTCTTTGTGTACTACTCTTATTCACAATAGTAGACGGCAACAAGATTAGACGGCTTGCTGTGCAAAAAAGCTGGCATTCAGAGATACACCCAACTGGATCATAGCAAAGCACCCCAAAAAGACATACAGGTATAAGACTGTTGAGGAAATATGTGTAGTGGAGAGAAAAGAGCAAGATCTAAGATTAAGCCTCCTCGTGGAATTATAAACACTTCTACTCAGGCTGTTTGAAGTAAAACGAGAGTCAGTCATTCTTATGTGACAGAGAAGCAAAGTATTTCAAACAATCTGTATACTTTGTTAATATCTTTTTCCCTCTGAAAAAATTTTGTACTGTTTTGAATGTCCTATAATTCATGCTACTTTCTCAAACATTTCTAAACCAATGTGCTTCACTTCCTCTGTTCCCCATTGAGCTGTTCTGGTGAAATCAGACAAATAACTTCTTTTTTGAAATCAGATCATTCATCACACTCTCTGCTTAGTTTATGGATATAATGTAGAAAAAACATAAACTTTTTACATAGTTTTGTCTTATCTCCTGGTACTGCAACACTTCCCACTTTTACATTGTCTAAGTTGTGCCTTTAGCTGATGCAAATAGGCAAGAATAGACTGACACAATGCTTTAAATTTGAATATGTCTGTCAGTGATTACAAGGCTGAGTAACAGCCACCTGAAACAGCAAAACTGGTCATCACTTTCAGCCTAGTGTTCCATTTTGTAAAGGACATGTTCTGAGGTGGGTATTTTGGGCCCCTGACAGGCAAAATTTGGGACACTGTTTAGAGCCAGATGAAGGTCACAGACATACATCCAGCTTGAAAAGTCGTATGTTGAGACTGAAAGCGTGGGGTTTTTTTATGGAAAATGAAAATATGACTGCATGTGTATATATATATAACATTAAGAGTAGTGTTTGCCAGTGTCTGCAGACTGCCCCCACCTAAAGAATGAAAAGCATCAACTAATCCCTACTAATCCCTGCATTAAACTTCCTGATCCTGCAGCCGCTGGTTGAGCAGATTAATCGCAGACTAGTAAGAAGCACTAGAGGCAAGGCATAAAGAGGATACCTTCTGTCAATAGATCAACACTGTTTGCCTTAAGATCCTTGCAGAGAAGCTTAATGAATTAGGGCCTTGATGAGCAGGGAGTGAGGTAGATTTAAAACTGGATGAATAGCAGCACCATGCGAGTCATGATCAGTGGCACAAAGTCTCATTGGAGGCCAGTGTTCTCCAGGCATCTGTACTGGGTCCAAGCCTGCTTAACATCTTCATTAACAATCTAGATGAAGAGGGAAAGCATAGTCTCAGCGAGTTTGCTGATGACACAAACTGGGGGGAGTGGCTGAAGTGCCAGGTCATACTTCACAGTCCTACAACTGAAGTGGAACAACTCTGTGCACCAGAGTTGTTATACTGGGGGCCACCCAGTTGGAAAGCAGCTTCGAAGAAGAGAACCTGGGGGCTCTGGTGGACACCAAAAATGGGACATGAGCCAGCACTGCGCCCTGGTAGCAAAGAAGGCCAATGGTGTTCTCCTAGGCTGCATTAGGAGGAGTGTTGCCAGCAGATGGAGGGAGGTGATCCTTGACCCTCTACTCAGCCCTGGAGAAGCCCCACCTGGAGTGATGGGTCCTGTTCTGGGCTACTCATCATAGGAGAGACACAGAAACACTAAACAGAGTCCAACAAGAGGCCACACAGATGATTAAGGCACTGGAGCTTCTCTCCAGTGAGGAATGGCTGAGGGACCTGGGACTGTTCAGCCTGGAGAAGAGAAGGCTCAGAAGGATCTTGTCAATGTCTATAAATACCCAAAGGGAAGATGAAAACAGGACAGAGCCAGGCTATTTTCAGTGGTGCCTGTGATAGGATCAGAGTTAATGGGCACACACTGAAACACAAGAGGTTTCCTCTGAACATCAGGAAACAAATTTTTACTGTGAGGATGACTGAGCACTGGCACAGGGTGCCCAGGGAGGCTGTGGAGTCCTCATCCTTGGGGAGACTCAAAAACTGTCTGGACATGGTCCTGGGCAACCAGCTCTAGTTGGCCCTGCTTGAGTAGGGGGGGGAGCTGAACTGGATGATCTCAAAAAGTACCTTCCCATCTCAGCTGTTCTGTGATCATGCTCCACTTAAACGTACCAGTGAAGTGGATTAACTACCTTTTTATAAAGGTCTTTTCATATTATAAAGATCTTTTCATATTAAAGCACCTAGTAGCAACACAAGACATAATTCAGAACAGGCAAGGTTGACCCTTCTTCCACTAAAAACATTTGAAACACCAACATAGCCAAAATTTTATGATGATGTCATGATTTTTTTAACAGTTGAATTATTATTATTATTATTGTTGTCATTGTTGTTGTTGAAAGAAAAGCTACCCTTATTCCAGTTTTTGAGGATCATCACACATATTGGTGTGGTTATTCTGTCAAATGACTTACACCATTTTAACTAAGGAGATAATTCTCTCATTTATTAAATTTGCACTATTATATCTAGCAATAAAGAGCTTGATCACTTCCTAATACTTTTTGCTAAATTTCCTAGCGCTCAAAAACTGTATTGTCATTATTATTACAATAGTGAAGATGCCTTTGTTATCATGCTTCCTTGTACATGCTCCTGCCATGGCAGGACTCCTTCCCCCCCCTCCCTCTCTCTCTCTCTCTTCCTCTCTGTGATTTCACGTGAGCATTTCCAGTGACAGAGCCCTGCAAGGAGTCTGCCAGCCCTCTAGCCCTGCTGTGCAGAGCAACATCACCACAGACATCCTCTCAAGATTTTCTCTTCTTTTGAAACTCCCACCTTTGACTAGGAAGGAAAAGAGGCATTTATGCTCTTGCTGAGACACAAAGCAGCTGGGTTAGGTGGGAGGAGAGACACTGCCTCTATTTCACAGGCACTTCTGTCACTAGGCATGAGTTGTGAGAGTTGGGTAGCAACTTCAATTGTGCAGATACTTTTTGTAACTCTGGGGTCAACCCCAGAAGTTTTACTGAATAACAAGTCCTTCACTAACAGGTATCAGTTAGTCAGTAGGCTGAAAGATGCTATTTCCTTTACACTGGCTTTTGGGAGAAACAAACTGCATTCCACACAAGCAGATTACTTTCTTTGCACTGTGAGGGTAGCCCACATATTATTACAACTTTTATAACTTTTTAACAATGCATATTCGCTGGATTTTCACTCCCAACACACTGCTGCCTAGAAATACATATATCAGGAGAGTATAACTGACCAAACTGGCAGAGATACACAGTACACTAAAGATTGGAAAGAACAAGCAAAGAGAAGAGTTTTGAGTTGAACAGACTACAGGAATATGAGTTCAGTTTTAAGTTCTTGTAAATGATTTAAAATAAATTACAGGTTGGCACCTCTATATCTACAAATTTAAATAATTAAATATCTAACTCTAGAAATTAAGAGATTGTTCTGTTTTGAAGACAAAGATGTACTTGCTAATTAATCTAAGCAATCTGGGAAACCTATTGTGGCAAAATTTTAAAACAAACAACTCTCCATTCCCCCTTTGGCAGCCATCACCTCCTGACTCGTAGAATAGTTCTTGAAGGTTGAAGATCCACAATAGCCTTTATTTCACCAGAGAATACTCAGAGCTGTAGCTCTGTATTATAAGCAGTTTCAAGGCATAAATAATTTTCTTAAATATGAGGGATATTTCTTAAAAAATGAGGGATATTTCTGATTTCACCTTACAGCTATCACTAAATGACTTCAGATCCACATCAATTAAAACTAGTTGCAAAGGAATTTCTTGTGCCAGTCCCAAAATACAGGGAACTGTAATTCAAATGGATACCCATTCAAGTGTTTTGTTGGCAAAAAGAACAAAGCTCACAGGAAAACTGTTTTCTCAGAGTTTGAGTACTTGTGAGTGAACTTGAAAATTTGCATCAGATTTTTGTGCATTAGCGTACCTCACCAAGTTCTTGTCCTCCTACTAGGCAAACTGCAGAAAAATTCTGATTCTCAGCCCCCTGACCTCATTATTTGCTTAATTTTAAAAAACAAAAAACCCAATGAGCTTTGAGATGTTACTTAAAGGTTTTGTTGGTTTGGGATAGTAAACAGACAGTTTTAAGGTATTGAGATCAATCTTTATTAATATTTACTCTCTGCTTTATAGTAGCATCTATTCATGGATCGTGTGACACAAGCACACAAATTAATCTCCTAATATATCCGAGTGCCCTGCTCTCCTTAAGAGGCATTTCTCATATTCTCTGATGTCTCAGCTATTCTAGCTTTTACTGCAGACTTGTCTCACCTTTCCTGTTAAACTTCTTTCCATGCCTTTGACTTATGTTAAATAGGAAGCTGGAATCTCAGCCTTCTCAGGAGTCTGACTGACATTTTTACATGAGCGGTTCTGAGTTGCTGTTTGGGTGCCGTACTGATGTGAGATAAATAATAAGCTATTTACGTGAGATAAATAGCTTAATGTCTTCTGAGAGACTTTGGTAGAGATGATGATTTTCCTCAAGTTATATAAGTGTTTTGATTGGACTGTACTTCACCAGGACTTGTAATGAAAACTACAAATTGAATTGAAGCATTAGCAGAAAAGAAAGAATAATACTTTTATTGTGTATTAGATGCAACCGTGCGTCTCAGTCAAGGTGTGACTTCCTTATTTCTAGGACAAATCTTTACATATTATAAAACAATAACAAGTTAGAAATTAATTGCCTTGTAATTTTACAAAATTACTTTAAAATGCTTTAAAAGCTGCCAGAGAAGTGTTCAAGTTTAAGTCCTTTTAATATTAGTGCAAAGCAAAAAAAAAATCACAGCATCTGCACATCACTGAACATGTTTGGTATAATAAGCATAAACCCTCAACCACTGGCAGAAGGGCATGTCTTTATTAATAAGCCACCAAACCCATCAGTCTAACTATTCCTGTTATTTTAAAAGGCAAACTCATCTACTTTACCCCACAGCACTTACTGGATAAGAGAGAAGGGCTCAGAGTATTTCACAAAATTATTCCTTGGCTCAGTTTTATAGCTGTGCTGGAATAGGACTATCACCTCCTGTATAGTAAGCACTAAATCAATTCATACAATGCACTTCTTTGTGTAGTGAACTGAGGTAAATCCAAAATCTGAGACTAAGTCCTTTTGCATAAAATGATTGCTCTGTTTCTGTGTTCAGTGCAGCCCGCAGCCTCAAAGGTCTTGGAGTTGTTCTGACACAATGAAAGAAATACTTATTCAGAGGACATGATCTTCAGTAGGCAAACAAGCACCAATGAGAAACAGATGGATTTCAACAGATAAATACAGAATGAAGACTTAACTGACTACAGGGAGATTTATTTAGCAACTGTTTCCAATTTATCTTTGGGATGTACAGTAGCAGCAATTTATAAGAAGTCAGAGCCAGCTTGATATTTATATTGCATATAAACAAGCCTAAGTGAATAATTAAGCCACTGAAGTACTTGTTTTTCAAACTCTGTAGGTTGTTTGGTAGCCCTACTACCTCCCAGAACTTTTAATTTCTGGAGGATCCTAAAAAATAATTAGTGTTACTACAAAGTCTTATGAGTTTCTCAGCTTGCAGATATGTGAGCCAATCTAAATGCAAGTCCTTGTATTTATTCTAAGATCATACTCTTGATATGGATATTGTAATAGAAAAGCATTCATTCAGAAGTAACTGCAAGCACATCTGCATAACCAGACTTTATGTTAAATAAATTTCAAGACTGCTGCTAATATTGTTGTAAAAGCTCATGCTTTAAATTAAATTTGGAATTTAAAAGCCCAAGAGTTACTGACACTGGCAACTGAAGTCTTTAGTGCCTACTAAGACATAGCATTGTTTGGTCAGCCTATCTCACTTTTTAACCAACAGCTTTGCTGCCAACCCTCAGAGACTAACCCCATTGTTAGCAAAGACAAAACCAATACTGGATGGAGCACTGGGGGCAGACATTGAATTGAATAACTTGGGTGATTACTGCAGTAATTGATGCAGAAACTATCACATAGGAGCATCATGGAGCATTTTGATTGCATGTTCTTGACTTTCCTCCTTCCATCTCTTACATTTTCCTGTGCCTTATCATACCAAGCAGGTCTGACTGCATGCTTTGTTAGCTTCTGAATATTAAACACTCATTATTAGCACTTTTTACAAAATGCTGTAATGGTTTAATGATGTAGGCATCTGTCTCCCAGCAAGCAGGCTAAGATGAACAAGACAGCACAGATCATTGAACAGCTGATGGCAAATTTCAGGTGTCACATTATCCTCCTATGCTAACATGGAACAGGAATCACATTTTATTGTATTTTCACTTGTCATGTCAAGGGCTTATGCTTTAATAACAATATCAATAATATAAATAATGACCATATATAAAAGATCATTTCCATCATTTATTTCCAACAGCAAAGGCAGGCTAAAGCTAAGACTGACAGCACGGCTTTTTTTCCCATATTCACAATGCATGTTTGTATAAAATCATATGCAATTTTCTGAGTGTGCTGTCATTTGTATATCTAAAATTCTCTGAGATGCATATGAATGAAACAAAAATCCTCAGGCTTTTCACTGCTTGCATAATTCCCTAGAGTTCCACAGATGCTAAAAACCCCTTAAGCCATAGAAGTGTGACAGTAGAGTATTTCATACAGTATTTATATACATTTCTGAACAGAATATTGCACTGTATGAATAATCTTTGTAACTTCCAAATATTTACGTTTCTAAACCTTGCCCTTTGTATGACTACAGAAATTGCAGGAAATAAACCCTCCCTTGTGTATTCACAGGAATCTGGGTTATCTGGCTTTTAAACCAAATTCAAAATATATTTCAAAAGCAATTGCCACACAGAAGATACTGTCAATGTGAGCAACTTGGCTACATCTCTGCCATATGAAGTAAAGCATCATGCATTGTCCTGAACACATCTATCAATAAATGCAAAAAAAGCTGATGTTATTTTCCTCTTTCAAATCCGCTGAGAATCCATAGACAGCTGACACTCTTGACATTTACATAAAATTTAGATCTATTTCTTCAGTTTAAAAACTGCAAACTTACACACAGGTTATCCCAACCTGTATTTCAGGCTTGGTTTCAAAATCACTTTGTGTAAAATTTTTAGGTCACACTGTCCTCTATGCAGAAATCAAGACACAACAAAATCTGTGAACCGTTTAATAAAAAATCCTCAGCATCCACATTTTAGGAAATTTTTTTACATTTCCTTAGTTTATGTCCAGCTAGTACAATGAGTATATATCCCAAGTTCCCTAAAGCCAAAGTATCCTCCCATAACTCCCTGAATGGTGAGCAACTGTTAAAAGAATCATCTGTTTGGGTCCGACCACTTTAGTTATGAAATCAGCTACTTTGGCTGGACAGGACACAGCACAGCAGAGCCATGCATCAACTGGTCCTTACTGAACAGCTCACCAGGCAAATGACCTATGCTTGACAAATGCTTGACGCCTCTCCAAATAATTCCCATGCTCTCCTTTGGAAAAGATTCCTCATGAAGCAAGTCTTAATGGGAAATATCATAAGATTGTGGATAAAAGTTCATATGTACCCTTTGCTGCTTCATACATGCATTCAGGGGCATACTGTATTTAGCAGGCTTACATTTCTTGGAATTTTAGCCCTTTCAGAAATTCTAAATGACAAATATTAGAACAGTATTAGTGTATTAATACATTAACACACTAATATTAGTGTATTAATACATTAACGGTATCAATGTATTAATACATTTTCGTTATGCATAAGTTGTAATAATTCTTGTTGGCTACTTCTAGGTCTTCCCTGAGAAGAAAGCTAAATATTATGAATAACATTAACTAAGCTTTACTCTTTTACTGACTATCCATTATTTATTTTTTTCAAGTTCAGAACACAATTTTTAAATTGTGTTCAGTTAACCAAACATTCTTCAGAATTTAAAAACTGAATTTTCTGTATTTTTTTTTTTTCATCAGCCAAGTTTTCCAATACTGTTAGTTATTCTTTCAGGCTTTGTGTGAATTCGTTGTGAGCAACTGGCCTACAGTTGCTTCTGCTGCAGAAAGAAATACCAAAGTGTAGCTCCCACTCTACAGCTTTCTGGAAATGTCTACTCATTGACTTATTACTTACAGTAAATACCGAAGAAAATTTCTCAGTGTTAGCTGGAATATTTAGATAAGAACAAGATAGTCATTGTATGTGGGAAAGCAACAGAACTCCAAAAAATTGGGCAACAGAATATGTGAGGAGAAAGAGTGGTGAGTAATTTTCTTCTTGTTACTCTGTTGATTAATAGAGCTGCTCACAGCAATTATTCACACATGGAATGTTGGAGGTATCTCTCTTCTCCCACCAAGCACTAATTTTATTGTTATGACCCCAAGGGTCCACCCCTGCCCTGTTGCACAGGAACTTCCAGGAAGTGTAGGCTGGACTTGACAGAGATGAGAAAGCAAAGATACAGCAAAGAACAACAAAAAAAAGGCACCAGGAGAAAAAAGAAACAGAGGAAAAGGGCAGAAATTTGGTGTGGCAGTTGTGTTTCCACGCAGGACTCGATTCACCCACCTGCCCAAAGGAAGGAAGTTGTGGTTATGCCTGGAGGTGTGGCTGCCTTGCTCCTCCCCTCCCCGCAGGCTCTGCTCTGCCCGGTGCATGGACCAGGCTCCACAGCATCCCACAGGCTTCCCAGGGGCTCTGAGGAGCCTGCTGGGGATCACAGGCCAGGCAGGGGACACGCAGAGCTGCTGGATGGCAAGACCAGGCTGCAAGGAAGCACATCCTGCCTGTTTGGAAAGGGGCACCTTCTGCTGCAATCAAAATGTTATGTTTTGAAAGCCTCCCTCGGTAGTTATACGTGTCCTTAATTTCAAGGGTGGCTTTAGTACATTTTATGTTCTGATAATCCCAAATGCAGGTATGCAAGATCTTGCTGCGTTACTGCTTTGGTGCCTTTAAGAAAAGGTGGTGCAAGTCTCTGTCTCAAGCCTTTGACTGAGTTGGAGACTCATCACAGTCAAAGTCTACTTGCACTTTGGTTTCAATCCTGAAAAATGGTTAATGCCAGTATTGCAAAATCTATATAAAAGCTTCTTTAAATGGCCACCACTTGCAGGAGAAAATAGGGTTATACATAAAAGACTCTTTGTCTCCCTCATTGATTTGACCCTGGTCAAAACTTGAAAAAATGAGATTTATCCATAAGACTTCTGATGCAAGGAGTGGAAGTTTTGGGTCTAAACTGCCTTTACAGTTTTAGAACCTTAGACTATGGCTGCTTGCAATGTTTAGGTCAGAAAAAAGACATATATTTAGGGTGGCTGTTGATTTCTTTCTCTTGAATCAGGACGAAAAAAAAAAAAAAAGAAGAAAAAGCTGTGAAAGGTATTCTTACAATGTAAATTAATTTTATTCAAAACTGGTTAAAAAAACTAACAAAGCTTGCCTAACTACATGAGGTAGTACATGTAGCAAAAGAGAAGGCAGAGTATAGTATTCTGAAATATGAAGAATATGAATAAGTTTACAAGTTGGAGTGAAATAAATTCAACAACAGAAACAAAATATACCAAAAAATAAAGTTTAACAGCTTTTCAGTCTTAAAGCACCAATACACTTTTCATAGAAAGAAACATAGTATCATTACTACATGTTCTTCATATACCATAATATGGTAAAATTAATGTACCAAGCTGTTCACCATAAATGAATTCTTTAAAATTGTGAAGCAACCAATGACATAATTGTTATGGGGCTTCGTACCACTATACTTCCTGGCCTGCAGGAGTATTTTGCCAGGTTACACCAAGCAAGGTTAGCCTTTGTTAACATTTTCTTTGGTTTTTTTGAACATTTACTTCCATATTAAGGTTTAGCATATTGATAACATGTACAGCTCATGGCTATAAGCTTGCAAATTTTTTTGTATGTGTGCAATTCTACATTTTTTCTGCACCCAAATTTAGGTAAATTGAAGGAATCACATGGCAAATACAAAGCATGTCTTTGGGCAGAACTGCAGGCTTGTTCTTTAATTTCAGGTTACTGCTCTTCTCAATACAAAGATTTTATGAGATCCTTCAAGGCTATATATGTCTGTTTCACACACCCATGCCAAGACAGTGGAAAATCTGTGACGATCTGGGCTGTAATGAATTATGGTTATTTGAACTAAAAAGCTTAGCAGCATCCAATAAATATTTTATTAATCTATTTTAAAAATAATGGCCCAGTCTCTTAAGAGTATCTTTTTAGAGGAAAACATGCTAGCATGACCCAGGCCTTCTTTCTATGTCTTATATTTCCCATTTTATTTCAAAATAGGTATTTGTACTTGTTGTGATTAGTGTGAAATTGACGACAATCTAGTTGTTCGTTTATGCTTTCATGGCTAATGCTACTTTAAATCATTAAAAAGTTATATATGTTTTTATTTTACTTTAAGGCATGATTTATTTTATCAAGATATTGGGCTGACTTCTTTTATGTACATTGAAAATAAAAACTCAGGCCTCCCTCTGGTATAGTTTTAAGGTTACTGTTAGTGGCATATATAAAGCACCATATAATAATATATTCAGATTAAGAAAACAAAGAACATTTATGAGCTTTGAATTAACTGTATAGGAGTAACTGCTAAGAAAATATAGCAATATTTAACACAGGATTCAAAGTATTGTTATATATCATTATAGATTTTCAAATGAATTTTTCTCCCATGTTTATTTTTACAAATTTTTTTCATTAAGATTTATCTGTAATTTAAACTTTTTGGTGGAAAGCAGTATACATCTTCTGTACAATAATGTTACAGCTTTATACAAATTTTAGGAATCACAAGAAATGGCCTGTATTAATCTTTTCCAAGTGTTCTGGTTTCACTTGCCTTTTTTTATGTTTTACTTGCTAGATTCAAACAACAGCAAATACTCTGAAAGCCTTGCTTCCTGGAGGACTCTGTAAACTGAAACATAAAAACATTTCTTACATTAATTTTAAGACCATAACACTCCAATAACAACTTTTTAAAATTGTTAATTGTTAATTCCTGCAGCACTTCTTATGACAACTCATAAATTTATCTATCTAGGATTTCTTTAAAGCTGCTGCAAATAAAAATGACACAAATTTCAGGTTGGTTTTTTTTTCCAAACAGTCAATAGGGACAAAATACAACATAAAAAAATTCAAGTAATCCTTTGTGATGAGGGATTCTGGTTAAAAGAATTGAAGCAAAATATAAAAAGTGTTTTGGAAACAGAGAAAGCATAAATCTTATGCTTACTATTCTAGCTGCTGTATTTGCAGAGAACTTGCAGACCCAGGAGATCACTTGTTTGTTAGTTGCTTATACAACGAAGAATAGATTTCTACAGAGACCTAAAGTCTAACAAAACCAAAGGGAATGCCTTCTGAATGGATAAGTATCTGGCTTCAAAAGAAAAGAAACAAAAATACCCAGTTCCAATGAAACGTTGATGGAATTTGTATTTTTGCCTTAAAAGTTGGACCAGCACGTCCTATTGAAAGATCCTGTTTTTTTCTTTAGCAAACCCTGTCCAAAGATTTTTGGGAAGGAAAGGGAAATGGAGGTGGTAGCAAGGAAAGGCGCAATGGAGCAGGTTGGCTGCAACAGCATTAGATTTCATCATCTTCTGCTCCACAGAAAACTTGCATGGAACCCTTTTCCAAACTGCTAACCTTCCACAGTTTACTAAGATGATTTATATGCAAATATACGTATCTTCATACATATTTTAAAACCTGTATTTATAGACAGTATATAAGATGCATATTAGATATAAAGCATAAATAATGATCAAATTTGCAACATTCTTCCTGTCTGCCTCTCTACTCAAGAAGATATATATGGAGAGCAAAAGTGTCAGTAAGGAAGCACTCTAAGGGAATTGGATGATCACAGAGAAGTCAAAAAATATGTAAAATAAGTCATCCATTGAGCAAAGAAAATCTGTATTTTACAAGCTTCCAGGTTTGTTGAAAGGTCTGAGAGAGAGAAGACATTCTCCTACCCACAATTAAAAACAAGACAAAAATACTCAATATTTTCCTACTTCTGAATTTTCTACAAAAACCTCTTTTTGAGGTTTTTTTCCCACTCAAATTTCTAGGAAGGACTATAGTCTGGTTAGGCAACAATAATTTTTAGTCTAAGAAACATTCTTAGCTTTACAGGACAAAAAGAGTGGTACGATGTTTTTGAAGTAATTGCTCTTTCTTCCTTTAGAACCTGAAGAACCCTTTCAGGGATTAAATTTAATCTGCAACATATGATGATGTGTTGTCATCACACAATGCACAAATACATGTGAAATTTCACAGCATCTCCATGTCTTTCAGAAAAACACTGTTAACAAGTTATTTTAAAAAAAGGACATCAAAAATAGGTTTAAATGACTGTGTATTTTAGTGTTTATATTAAGTCAGATTTAGGATCACTGTTTTGATACCATGTAAATCAGTAATGAAGAGTTCATCAGGAACCAATGAACCTGCATCATTAATGTTAATTTTTAAAAAAACCCTAAGGAAGTAAGGGCAATTTTCTCATCAAATATTGAATTAGTTGCAACAAGTGGTGTACTTTATTTCATAAGCAGCTTTTCAGGGTAATGTTTTATGAGCTTAGAGGAGGCAGGCAGCTCCACCACCACAGCTTCTCCAAAGTCACCGCAGCTGCTGTTACACAAGCTCTGTAAATCACCTCTTGTGGCCCGTTTGTTTGGCTTCCAGCACTGCCCCAGGTACAAACAGACACAATGCAAGACCTTATCGAGGTCAAGAGTAAAGTGTAACCTTTGCAAATGGGCTCTGTACCTTTCTGAATAGATCCCATTCTGAAAGGAAGCAACATAGACCTTTCTTTTGTCTACTGGCATCACATCAACATAACCGCCCTGGTTGCGCACCACACCAGCGTGCACTGCTGCCCGGCAGATACTGGAGATCTAGAAGGAGTGAAGAAAAAGATCAGCTTTGCAGTCATCCTTTTATTTCATCATTTTTAAGAAGAAGACAAGTAAAGGTACTTAAACCAGGTCTAGGAAACATAAAATAATTATATTTATTGCATGACTAATTGTATTAGTCTTACAGTACGTAAATCAGCTTCGTTAGGAATTAGGCCATAGGAAATCAGATTTCAGATCACTTTCACCATGATGCAAAAATCATTTATTTCAGGTTATTTCCGTTCAAAGATCAGGAACATGTTTGAATTCTTCAGCCTTTCAAAATGAAAGGATCTATCAGCCACAACCTCAAACATTAGCGAAATGATCCATAAAGGCAGCATCACAGTTTTCTATCCAGGGATGGGTAAAAACTAAAAGCTAATTAGATGAAGGGTATAATGTAAGCATCAGACAGAAGATAGAGGTCTGAAATGAAAGTTCTCTGTGAAGTCAACAGCACTTATAGCTGCTGGAAACCTGGTCATGAATTTCCCTCATGAACCCATGAAGAATAAACAATATCCACAGAAGGATTTCTCAGTGACAGTCTTGATAACAATAATTTAAATAATTGATTTAAATTTGCAGTACTCTATTACTCTTTCAGCATTTTAATTATTGTCAAAGAATGAAACTTCTTAGATATTCCAGAAGGTAGGTCCCAATCTTTAAAACACAGCATAGCAAAATGCAGTTCCAGCTTCAGTGTATCTCCACTTAGAGACAAGTTTTTTTGGTGGGAAAAGTTTTCAATGCAATAGGTTTCTCCAAAAACAACCTTAAAAACTTAGCCAGTATAAATATAATTAGCTGGCCAAACAGGCCATGACTTAAATAAAAACTGCATTTCTTCCAGTTATAATTGGAATAGTTTATATATGTTATCATACCCATTTTTGATCTCAATGCTATATAAAATCAGGAACCTAAAATAGCAATGATTTTCCTACTTACATTCTAAGCCCAGGACTTGCCAGGTTCACCCATATATAGTTTGTCTTTTAATGTTACAATATTTAAAGCAGTAAAGATCTGAAATAATTTATGCAAATAATCTCTTGCAAAGATGCTTTAGAGTTTTTCTTTCCACACTGCTGGGTGCAGTTTTTGAACATGCCAGAAACAATGCCATTTATACCCCTCTGTACTTTTCCTCCTCCCAAGCTTGCAGAACTTTTTTTATACTCTGAACATGAATAGATGCCTTATTGTTAAGATTATAGCACCCCTTATTTATCCATACTGTGGAGTAACTGAAGAGTAGACTGATCATGTGCAATTTCAAATACCCAGAGGGAAAAATGGCCTCTGCAATACAGGATTACAGTCAGAAAAAATATAAGATTATATTTACAAGCAATTAACTACACTGAAGAACTAGAAGAATACTATTCATTCTATTCATTCCTAGTACAATAACACAGCAGTAACTTTGTTTTCAGTTCCCACTGGAGACATAAAAAAAAGGCTAGAGGTACAAATGGGGAAAAGAAAGATCAGCTTTTTTACCTCTATAATACTAGCCATAATGCTACACACTTTACATCATGAAAAAGAGATGTACCTTCATAATTACATTTGAGGGTGGCTAAGACATTGGCTGTTCCAACGTTATTTATTTAGAAGTTTCTAGTGAAGTAAAAAGGAAAGGAAAAGTCAAGGGATGGAGGTTTTAACAGAGGAGGCTCACTACTTCTTGGAAACTACCTCCAGCAAAGGATGGGGCCATTGTTAGGGCTGGCACAACTGGACCAACCAAGTACATCTGGGCTAATGCACAACATTTCAAAGGTGAAGGCAAGACACTTGAATGGAATATGTGAAAAAGGAGAGCTCAGAAGACTGGGGTTCATGAAGCCAGCTCAGAGGCTATTTTCAGATGAAAAACAAACTGATACTGTGATGCTGAATTCCAGATGAAACTGGAGAACAAGTGCACATAGTTTTTGAATAAATGAACAATTAAATGAGTATAAATTCATATTTATGAACTCGTTTGTAGGAATAGCTACGAATAGATGCATATAGTTTTATAATAATATACAGATTTTTTTTTTTTTTTCACAAAGTATTATCTGGTCTTATCTCTCAAGAACTTCTCATTGTCTTGGAATGACACTATTAGACATGCATCTAAATGGAATCCAGTAGTGATGCCACAGTATTTCCTATGCTCAATATTATATCATCCAGATCACACTTACTTGAACCACTAAGGCAAGCCTCCTGTTGATTCAAGCAAAACAGGCTTTCACTACATCTATCACAAATTTCAGCATATTATTTGTGGTTTACATCAGCATCCTTCTGTCACTTTCTGGAAAGCTTCAAAGATTTGGGGTTGTTTCTTTAATTTTGATGAAATTAAAAGGATATATAAGGCAATATTTTTCAGTTAGTATGAACACTTCATACAGTATGATATGGCTGTGCTTTATTACTGTGTTGTGAACACCCCTAAACTTGTTAGTATTTTTAACAGGTCATAAGATCTGAATACCAAGTCAATTATTTTCCTTTTTCAGATACTCAACAAATACCAGTATCTACCACAGCATAGCATTACTCTACAAAGGCATTTAAACCACAAGTGTCTTTAATATACCATCACAGGAATATGAAGCTTTTTAATAGCTTTCTACATCACATTCTCTATATTTTACCATAGCAGAGAATTATGAATACTTTTGCAAAAGTTTCAGGGAATATTTCCATATATGGTTACTGACACAAAAATTAGTATGACCGAAGTCCTAAAATGTAATCAAATTATACAACTCCATCAAACTCTGTAGATAAAAGATATTTGTTGGTCTCTAGCCCCTGGAAGAAGTAAGGTAGACACACTGAAAAATTCAAATGAATTCTGTTCTGCAGATACCTATTTATCTCATTTACCACTATACTCTCACAGATTTAAACTACTAAAAACATAATTAGGAACAGCACCTTCAGTGTAAATGTCTACCCTGACAGCATCTGAAACTGATAAGAAGACTCCCATCTCTGTTTTTTTTACCTGTATTTACGTCCATTTTTTCCTAAAAGCAGTATGGCTGCACACATTTCTATATAATAGAGATGAATAATGCGATAGTACATCTAAAATAATTTTAAAGTATACCTTTATAACACTAATGAAGTCACTTGGGACTTCTTCAGCCAAAGAAAATACATATTCTGAGATTTCCTCCTGTCAAGGCTACACAAGAGCATGTTTTCTTTCTCCTACAACAGTCTCCTCTAACTCACTGGGAAACTTTGTCTATAGCCCTTAATTACAACCATAAAGCTGAAAGAAAATCATCTTCCACAAACTGGACTTGCACTGAATGTATTTTCACTGCCCCTTTTATACATATTAAGGATCCAGTTCATAAATCAATTATCTTTCTAAACTGGAAATATAATTCACACCCAAGACGCTATTATGGGCAAAAGTGTTTTCAGGACAAGAAACTCAGGTAATCTAATGGACATCAGTTAGTTTCAAAATGCTGAGGAGTATATATTTACTTATTATTTTCACACATTTCAAAGAACTGGAAAGTAGTGAAAATCATCATCTGAACCCAGCTGGTTGCCATACTGCTCTTTATGACATCCATAAGACAGTTAAACAATAGAGTGTACTGCCAAAACTATGAACTATTTTCTCTGCCACTACCTCCTGGCTTCTCCATAGAGACATGACAAGGGAGGGCCATAAATGAGAAATTTCTTTTCAGACTTTCTACCCCACTCAGAACTAAACATGCTGTAGAAAAGACAGAAAAAAGTTGACTAGCAAACAGAGTGACAAAAAAAAGTCTGTTAAAATAATATGACAGAATCAAAACTCTGCTGCAAATATTTAGCTATCCACATAGATAAGGAATATTCAAAATAATGAGGCTGTGGACATTTATTTTAAGAGCAATTTTTTTTTTGTATAGTCTGACAGAAGTTATGGCTGCATCAGGATCTAAAGTTCAAGGGTTTAAATGAGTATACACTGCTACTGTTGAACAAATGTTGAACAGTTGGAATTTTGATAAAAAAATTAAAGTATGGATCCAGAAACTAGTGAAGCCTACAATGAGTTTTCAAATAACTTTCCATATCTTCATCATCTGACTATCACTAACATAAATGGGAGCCTCTGAAAAAGACCTTTTGAAGAAATTGTGTAAAAAATTCATCATATGGAAGAAAACTGTATATCAATATTTTATCTTATAGTTACATTATGATTTTTTTCATAGAATTTTATGTCTCATTTTATAACATGATGTAAATCCCTATACTTACATCAGAATAAATTCGTGTACCAATTACACGAGCGTAGTGTGGATTTGCCTGCATACAGTTATGAGGACAATACACCCTGAAAGATAAAAAAAAACCCACCACAATCAGTTAGGAAGAGTATCAGAGGATTAATATATCATGTTCAATGACAGCATTATTAAGTATAAATCAAGTTGATTGTCTGTACATATGGGTCCATATTGCTATTTAAAAGCTATCAGTTTTTGAATCTTTGACCATGAAGGTGAAAGCATTGCTGATGTGTTGAGGTTCATAATGAAGTGCTTCAAATCATACTTTAACAAGTGTGGTCTTCTTTCCTTTGGATAAGCAGATGGTGTTCTCATTCAACATATGTGAGGCCAGTAGAAAAGAGAAGAGAACCTGTTCATTATTCTATAATTTATCTGATTCTAAGTGCCCTATACAAAATGTACAGTCAGATTCCTACTCAGAAGAGGCAGATCTGACTGAGGACCTGCTTTGATACTGATGACCTGGTGACACAAGACAGTTTAGCAACTTATAATGAACCTGAACATTGGCATACGTCGCTTGAATGAAAAACCTTGGAATGTGGTGAGACTCCTAGCTGATTCTGAGAGGTCAGAAACCTACTGAAACAAACACTGTCTTTATTAACTGCATTTTGTTAACACTTGAGGAAAACTTTCTCCGTGATTCATGTCTTCTATAGCTTCAAAATGCACAGGAAAACCATGTGGGAAGCTAAGAGTAGTACAGAAGGTGTCAGCATCCTATTTTCTAACTGTGATATGCTACAAGCAAGAACCATCAGCTGACTCTAGGTCTACTCTGAGCTATTTCATTTGAAAAATGGAGCCACCCTGAAAATGGGGCAGTCCTGGGCAAGTGTTCTTCTCCAAAATGTTATCCAGGCTCCAATCAATATTTGGGCAGGCTAGAGTCTTGACAGATAGGGAACTAAAACATGCCGCTAAGAGTCACTAAGATGTTTTTGTCAGAAGGAAGCAAGAAGTTGAAGAAGCCTGTTGAAGACCTGCTGATTTATGACTTGGGAGTAAGAGGGGAAAATGGGGTTGTGCAATCAATGCCATGGCTGATTACTGTTTGTAATTCCCAAGACCACATTTTCAGAATTAAGAGCATTCACAGAATCTTGAATGAATCACTGCCATTGTGAAGTTCCTTAAGTTGACACATCAGAATTATGTCATTTTTAACCTTGTATTTATTTTTTCATTTTCTAAAGACAAAACCTATTTTTCTCTTAATGAAGCTAGATTTAATTTATAATAATGAAGAAAAAAAGAGAAAGATAGAAGATGGAGATTGTACCCATCCATTCCTGTGTTCCACTCCTTAGCTTACTTCTCCACATCTTCCAGCTAGAAAACAGGAGTCATAGCCAAACACCAAGTAAGTCCATGGACCAAGTGCTACATGGATGGATGTTTTCCTAGCAGTTTTGGCTTTGTACTTGTTTCCTGTGTTGGCTGTAGGATTGCTATGAAAGTAATCCTGTGGATATCTCCAGCTAAATTTGTGGTAAATCATGCTACAGTGTATTTACCTTTGACTCATCTATGGTTTTAAGAACTGTTACTGAATTCCTTTGTCAAAATATTGTGGTACAGTACCTTTCGAAGAGTTAAAACACAGGCTTCAAAGAAATGGCACAGATATTTAAAGACCTATTTTGCCCAAGGTGCATATATATAATAATGGACAATGAAAAATAAAAATACACTTTTATTAAAAGTCTTTGGTTTAAGGATTTCACTAGTATTAGCAACAGGATCTTAATGAGTAAAAGAAAAAGAGATTTTCCTAATGAAAAATCCTGTGGATCATTTTTACCTACCTTGTCTTCTACTGACACCAAAGACTAAAATATCATTTGAACATTTTTTACTTCATTTTTACAGCTACTGTTGCCACCTTTCTCAAAAATTTAAGATAAGTTAAAATGATTAGTAAATGGCAGAAAATAGAGCAGCATTTTAAATTAATAAGATTTTATGAATTTTACCTTGGACAGTGTGAGGCTGGTTTTTGAAATGGGCACAGTTGTTCCACAGTGGTTTCACAGGTGATAGCCTGAACTGAAGAAAATAAAACACAAACAAGTAAACGTGTGCTATTTAGAAAAATGGAGTAGTACTGAGCTTATAAGAAATAAATACTAACCTGTTACTTTAGAGACAGTGAAGGAGTTAGCAGATTGGTATTTTCTGAAGAAGAAATATTAGACATTATCAGTAAATAACATATTTCAGTGATTTCTTTTAGCTAGAATAATTTTTATTAGAAAATATGGAAATAAACCCAAGAGAATGTCCCCAGTCAGTTTTTACTCACTGCACTCCCTTCTCCTCAGTTGGGAATATATTTATTGCAATGACACATTTAATTTGTACTCCCAGTGAATCTGTTTCAAAAACAGGAATGTGTGTTAAACTCTTTCAGGAGTTTAATTTGCTAAGAGAACGTGTGGTAGGAACCAATTAAGCAATATATTGTTCCCTCATAATGTAGCATATGGTTGCTCAGAAGCTTTCATCTACCAGAAAAGCTCATTCACCTTTTGCTAAAGATTCATTCCTATAAACAGCTCCAACACTGAGAAGAGTTTCTCCTCACAGCCTTTCTGAAATGTTTCATTGAATTTTACTTTTGGATTTTGCATCTCCTGTTATCATTAGGATCATTAAGAACCCAGTATAACACGTAAGAGTTCTTTTTTCCCAGTAATTATATGGCACTCAGATCTATCTGCTTCCTGTTGTTATAAAAAGTGAGGCACATAGATTATGTTGTGTCATGACAAATTGATGAATGCTTCTATTTTATTCCCCTCATCTTCTATTTTCCTCCTCTTTTAACTCCTGGGATATGCCTCTGATATTTTTCATCTGTAACAAAGAAGCTGAGGATGCCTTTGGCACACATAAAGTTACTTATTAAAACAAACAAACAAACAACAAACCAAGGAAATTATTCCCTATTCACCTTTGAAGCAAATTGTTCCTGTGGGCTTCACTGTCTGCCTGCACTGGTTTATTTATTTGTATGACCCATCACATTGCTCACTTCTTGGATTGGAATTTGCTTTCACTGAGGTAGCTGATACTTCTCTTGCCCTAGCACTGTCGAACACTGATGTAGGAATGAATATGTGTTGACTAGCTTGTTGACATATTCAGAACAGTACCCTATCCTAAGAAAATCCAACAGCTGAAAAAATATTGGTGTTAGCAATCCTGATAAGAAAACAAAGGAGGTGAAGATTAGGACATTTGCTGTGCGCTGCACTGCACTGACACTTACTTTTCTGTATTCTCTATTCTGTTTTGCAATACACAGTAAAGGTGAGATCCACTTTAATCCACTTTATTTCATCTATTCTTGAATACATGAAATAGTAGTTTATGCAAAGCTCCACCTACAGACACTGGCGAGAGTCAGATAGCTGCAAGGCATCCCCTGCCTTATTGATGGGCCTTTTGAAGGTTTGAAACTTTGGCAAATAATCTTTATTTATCCCATAGCCAAAATAACTTGCCCTGAGTTCCAATTCTCAAAGGAGAGGTGCTAAATACACTCTGTAGGCTGGACAATCATACAGTTTTGTCTCATACAGCATAGGAACACAGCTTTCAACTGATGGGAAATCAACTGGTTCCAGTTTAAAGAGTTATTACAACTTATCTACTACATTTGTAAGCAAGTTGGCTCCTCATATGTTAGCATTGATATAATAAAGATCTACTTCTCTCTTTGCATCAAAGCAAGTAAAAAAGAGTAATGCTTGTCTGCATCTTCATTTTTAGGCAGGTAAATCAAACCAGAGTCAGGTCATCCTAAGAAACTGATTGATATCAATGCCTTAAGTGCTACCCAGGTAGACCAAATTATAGGCCACTGAATTTAGTCTAGCATGTCAATGCTCTTCTCTATGCTAGATTAGACATATCTGTTGAAAAGAGAAATGATGACAGGTGTCATAGCCTGTATCATTTGTTTGCACAGCACAGAGTGAGAGCACAGCCTCTGATGATTATCTATCTCCTTGACTCTTGGGTTTACGTGTGAGCCAAATATATCACTCAGAAAAATTTTGTTTTCTTTCAGCTCAGTATTACCCCTATGAGCTGCACACATACTATTATTACACCTATACTAACACTAGACAGAAATAAGGACAACAATGTAAATCTCTGAAGAATACATTACGATATAGTGAAGCATAATTTGCAGTAATATCTTAGATTCAAATATATTAATATTGATGTTTCTCTGTCATTGAATAATTATATATGAAACAGCCAAGCATTCTCCATTTCTATGCATTGCTTTTTTGGGTTTTCCTTTAGCATGTCTACAAATATTTGGAGCTGTTTTCACCTACCAGTCTTAGGGAAGGCACCTCAGCAGTGCAGTACACCTCCAAATTAAGTTTCCACAGTATGGAATATTATTCCATCACTGTCCAATGTAGAAATCATGCAAAATATTTGTGCAAAATGTCATATGTAAACTGGGGAACTGTGATGAAATTACCAAACCACACAGGCAGGGGTGTATTTTTTTCTTGTTCCATATGCACACTACAAGAGGATAATTTACAAATACCAACTTGTAATATTATTGCTTTGTTAACTGTCATAGATTGCTCTGTCCATGTCCAAAACACATAAAATAATCTGCCAGTATGTGCTGGTTTTTGAAAATAAATATATACTCTTACTGATTAATTAACTGAACACCCTCAAAATTATATAACTACAAACACTAACTTACTGCCCAAGTCATTCTGTATATTATTTAACCTTCTTTCACATTTTTATTGTGCCAACTCCCTGTCCACCATTAAACACTGGCCAAAGTTTCAGAATGGATACAGTATCTCTATATACACACGCTTTTTCATAGCATTTTCATATTCTTTGTGACAAAAAGTACAGCAAAATGTTATTAAAAATGTGATATAGTTTGTATGAAATAAAAAAAAAAAGATGATAACCTTTTAACACATTTTAATTTTAAGAAAAAACTTACCCAATTGACTGAACACCATTTCTGTAAGACTTGATAAAGTAATTTTTCCTCCCTTGCCTAGTGACATCAACCCAACCACCTTCATTGTCTAGGATACCATAATGTATGGCAGCTTTACAAATACTGGATTGCTGAAAAACAGAGCAGGAAAAGCAGATCCATGTCAGACAAAAACCTAGTTTTAATTACAACGTGTCATTAAAAACTTGGTAGAGTGTCTTTTATGTTTGACTTGGTCAATGTATGTGTTATTTCAAGCAAATAAAACGCCACTTTTCCTTACTCAGAGATAAACTATTCTCATTTACACTATACTTGTTCACAGAAACTGTCATTTCTTATAGTGTTTTCCCATTCTTCAGAGTAAATTATATACTCTCAGCTAGTATTAAGATTATAGACAAGCAGGTCCATCTTACTGAAACAATTGAAACAAGCATACCCACAAATTGCTGTACTCCTCCTTTAGCTGCACCTTCATGTATTTGCATGCAAATATGTGGACACAAAAATTCTGCTTCTGTGTATGTAAAAGTATGAAGTACATTTGTACAGTACACACAGACTAGCAGATGCAAATTTAGGTCACCTGATGCTTTCTTAAACATTTGATGCAAGCTTTTACTTTTGGGAAATGCTGACATCCTCAAAATCCATTCTTAATACGATTTTAACTAGTATGCCAACAGAAAAGACATTTCATTAAACACTCCACTGGTACAAAATCTAATTTAAAAGTATTTACCATTTCATAATGTACACTTCCAATAACTTTGGCTTTGCTATCCAAACAGCCAGCAGGACATTCATACCTAAGAAAATTAAATACAACTGGTTTTAAATCCTGGGATTACAAAAAGGAGAAATATTCCAACCGACATTCAGAAAAATCTCAAAATAACAACTGTAGAATTTACCATACCTATTGCAAGTTGTTCCTTTGCACTGATCTCTTAGCCTTACTTCACATGAAACAATCTGAGCTAAAACAAGCAGAAAAGCAAATTCACTGCAATGAATTTGATACTAGGTAATTAAATTTTGTTGACCACTTGCAAATCAGGTAAATTGCTTACACATTTGCTGCGTGCTTATCACTTCATTTTTCTCACTGTCATCAGTTCCTGTAGAGGCTGAAGGTTGATGTGTTCTTGGCCGGCTTTGCGCAGTTGCATCCTGGGCTTTGGATTGCTGACGTTCAATCTCATTGGTTTCCTCTTCTGGCTCATGGGGGGAATAAGGTCTTCCTGAATCCTCTGTTTCAGAAAACGGGGGAAAAAAAAATATAATCTCTCAGAAAAAAAAAAAAAATCAGTGTGGAATGTAAATCCCTTTAAGATGGAGTACTCAAGATTAATAAAACATNCAGTGTGGAATGTAAATCCCTTACTGTGTTTCAGTAAAATGGCTTTTTTCTCATAAAATGGTGGACAAAAGGAAGAAAGCAAGGAAAACTCTCCACTGCTTCATAAGATGGAGTACTCGAGATTAATAAAACACCTCAGGTATGTTTGTGATAGTGAAAAAATATACATATATATTTTTTTTCCAGCATGTGTAGCACAATTGAAGTATGAAACTGCTCTTAAACCTCCTGTTTTAATATCTTTATGCCATGAGAAAAGAAACTGGACAAAGAAAATCTCCATTACACATGGGCAAAGTTTTACCAGGTTCATAGATAGCATGCAATTAAAGCTTTTTTCATAGTAACATACACCAGAAAATGAGACCCTTCTACTCATACATAGTGAAAATAATTCTGAAACACTCATAACTATCTACATTTCTTACTTAGAACCATAAGGAAGTTATTTGGGCACACACATGCAGCTTTCATATGGTCCATATGAAATCTCAGAAGTCATTAAAAAAAATTGCTAAATGAGTTGTTCACAGAGTAGAACAAAAAAAGTAGCAGCTTCATAATATGCTGCTTCAGTGCTATAAATGCTATTCCAAAAATTGGAAGTTAATAATCATCCTAGCTGACATTTGCTTTAATTACTAATGTCTTCTACCTTTGTTCTTGGTTTTTCACGCACACCACAAGACTGTCATTGAGAAAATGTTTCCCTATAAACAAATGACTGCATAGACTTCCAGTGTGATCACAGAAAGGCATATAAAGAGCACACAATGAGTCTCCATCTTTGTGTATTAAAACCCCTGAATCAGCACTTATCAGCAGGAGTTCAGCACACTCCATTCCCTCTGGTGAGACTCACCCTCACCTATCACAAGTACACATTCCCATTCATCACAGTAAAGCAGGGCCTAACTGGTCTTTGGGCACATACATAATATATTTCACTATGCTAAAGCACAATGAGGAAAGAAATCAAAAGAAAAGTTACATTTCTGTTCCCATTTATAGTTGTAACAGTGAAACAGTACATACCTCTGTAACAAAGGTTTTCTCTACAACCTCCTCCAAAACTAGGGGGACACGCAGAACAGGGGCGGCCGGGTTTGTAAGGAGCATGACCCCACCAGTTGCCCCTTTACAGAAAAAAAATAGCAAAAAATGCCTTAATCAATGAGCGTATTAACATATTAATAAACAGCACTTAATATATTAAGAAATAAATCATGAAAACCAGCAGGCACATAGACCATAACATTGTTCTGATATTCCCAAATTACAAGCACTAGGATGAGAGGAAATAGCCTGAAGTTGCACTAGGGGAGGTTTAGATTGGATATTAGGAAGCATTTTTCACTGAAAGGGTTGCCCAGCACTGGAACAGGCTGCCCAGGCAAGTGGTGGAGTCACTATCCCTGGAGGTATCTAGAAGGTGTGTAGATGTGGCAGTCAAGGACATGGTTTAGTGGTGGTTTTGCCAGCTTTAGGCTACTGGCTGAAGTCAATGGTCTCAGTGGTCTTTTACAATCCAAATGATTCTATGGTATTCTACACCAAATACACAGGATCATAGGATGTAGTTGAAAAGTCCATGACGAAAAACAATTAAGAACTGACATAAATAGCTACAGGATCTTTTCAGATTGGCATTAGCAGCATAAAACCAAATTCCTCCACTTCAGGAGAACAGCCTCCACTCTCTCCTAGACGGAATATCCTATAAAATTTGACCTTAACCATGGGCTTCCCATTACACATTCCTTTAGGTCACAGTGGGGAGATACATTTATTTTTCAGAAAAATATCACACTATAATAAAGGTCTCTGATGCTGTATATGTACTAAAACACAGGCCAGAAAACTGAAGCACCAGAAAACTCACAAGAGTATTTGTGCAGCCATTTGGGAACAATGCTCTTATTTTGTAACAGTACAAAAACCAGAAAATCCAGACTGATTTCCTTGCCGATTATTTCCTGGACTATTATAAAATATCTTGCACCCTCAAGGTATTTTTGGGTGTCAATCTACTTACTTAGGAGAATAATTGCATACAAGATAAACTGCTTTTGGCCAAATCTGCCCCCAGATGTTCATGTTATGACACAAATTAATGGCACAACCAATTCTGCTACTTGTAGCCCAAACAACCTGTGGAAAAGAGGAAAACGTGAAAACCAAAGATGATCAACTTAAAATCAAAACTATCTCCAATATACAAAACTCAAATTACCAAAGTGATACATTCCCCTCTGTCATAAATGGCTTCAAGTGGCCTAATTACAACTGTCAAAAGGCCATTCATTCATACCCTTATTAGAGAGAAAAGCTTTACCTTGATGGAAAAGATATGGCTCTCATTTTATACAAATGCTCTAAGCATATATTTAAAAGTGTAGCAAAACATTTTCAAAACATGATCTGAAGAACTGATTCTTGGAAATCACAATTAATTGAACTTTGCTAGTTAGAAGCTATGGTCCTGCGTGCTGGAGTTCCTAGTACAACCTAAAGACCCAGAGGGGTTTGGCTTGGTTAGACTGAGAAAACAGGTGGTTTTCAGCAGTAAAATGAGGTAACAAAGGATAAAAACATTAACAAAAATATTCATACACTGAACAGACCCAAGTAATGGATTTTAAATGAATATGCTTTCAGGTCATTGCAATCTAAGGTGGCTATGCTCCTTTATTCACCTTTCATTGCAGATCTCAAAAATAATCAAAATGACAAAATCTGGAATGTTCAAATGATACAAATGACAGGTGTTGAAAATCTCCTTGTTCAAGGTAAGCCAAATCTGCAGATCCAGCAGGATTTAAAAGTTGAAAGAGATAAGTATTGTGGAGAATTAGTACCACAAAAAAGCTGTATATATGTATTGATCTTGCATGTAATAGTAAATGTAATTACAGGTTATAGATACAATAAATAAGAATATGGAGGTAACTTTATTTTAAAAGTAGATACAATTGCAAATTATGCTAGTGAACAAAAATATTTAAAAGTTAGTAATTTTTAAGTTTTCCAATGTTATATCAAAAATTATATGTGGACCATAGTATTTTCTGAAGATCATGCATTTCACATTCACTGAAAACATGTCTGGTACCCCTCAACAAAAATTCAGACTAGATACACAGATTTCAGAAGTATGAAGTAAATAATCACTATGTAATTTTAAATCTTCCTAAAGATTAGGTCTTAAAAGGTCTTAAAAACTACTGTTTGATCTGAGGAATTCACCAAAGAAAACTTTTTTTTTGTTTAAATGAGCTGTTTCTCCAACATATTACAGGAAGAACTATCCAAGTTATGCAAAGTGCACTGAGCTACTAGTAACACTCAATTTAACACTGCAGTTTGTGAGCTTTTTCCTCAATCCTGCTGATATTTATGAGGAGGAAATCTTAAGATTTTTATGACAACCTTACTTTGTCATTGATACCCACAGCTTGTAATTATGGAGTCTAAACAAGCCCTTTTTGGAGTTTTGTGTGGTATGTACCACAAGTTTAGTGTGCTCTAAGTGTCAGACAGCAGCCTAGCTGGGAGTCCCTACCATTCTTTTCCACAGGTGATTAAAATCAAGCACACCCACATACCTGTGTGTAATGTGTACAAACAGGACCAGAGCATCTATATGGACAATATGGATTGCATTCATGAGGATGGGGATATGTGAAATCTCTCACTTCATCATACCATGCTTGGACATGAAATGTTGGAGGTCTGTACCTAGGAAAACCAGGAGGAGTGGTTTAGATCATTCAAATGTCGCAGCTTCTACCATTTTTCCTTTAAGTAACAAGCAAATTTTGTTAGATTTTTAAAAATCTCATATATTGCATAAAATAGTATTTTAAGCTACCTTCCCCAGTGTGCCCCCAGATTCTGTCCAATTGATGGAAGAAGGCTTGCTGGTCCATGCTCCCACAGACAGGTTTCAGCCCATGACTCTGCAGATCTCTCTAGTTCTGTGTCCCATGTCTGAAATTTAAAAGGAAAGAATGGGAAATCTTCTTAGAAATATTTGGTGCATTTCATATTCTTAAAAAAAAAAATTGTCCATTTTTTGAATTTTGGAAGCTTCTCATACTGAGGCAGAAGACCAAAAGGTAAGAATTGAAAAATGTAGGCTGCATTTGTGTTACATAAGAAAGAAAAATGCTTTCACCAAGAGAAAAAAAGTTTTAATCCCTTCACAGCATTCCCTTTAGAAACCACGTGCAGCCACACTGCAGCAAAAAAAGCACAAATATGAAACTGAAGAGCTTAGTTCAACTTTCTAAGCTAAATTAAGTGCATTTTATGTTTTATGAGATTGTTTTTCAGTAATGGGCATTTCTCTTAACCAAAAGGGCATTATCCAACCTGCTTTCAAATAAAGCTTTATTTCTGCTAAACTAACAGTCTATGTGAAATGAATGAGATTTCCTCTTTCTTTTTCATAACTATCTTTTGTTGAAATAATACACAATTCAAACACAAATTAGAAAAACTACAGTTAAAACTAGAAAACTAGAGTAAAAAATTAGAAAACCAGAATAAGGTTGTCATTCATTGACCTTATGGATAGGTAGGCAAAAAAAAGGGACATTCATGATAGTAAAGAGACATGCTTAGACGAAGTAA
>VYXD01004755.1:86830-105483 GCA_013397195.1 Hylia prasina | reverse complement strand
AAAAAAAGATTATGAATTGTTGTTTACTCTTAGGTTTTATTCTTTAAGGGAGATGGAAGAATAAGCTTGCAGCTGAAAGGCAAATCCATGTTTCACTCTTTCAAAAGCATAATAAGACATACTCTTCTTGGAAGAAGTCATACCATACTGTGAATGCATAGTTTTTACTGCACTAAGCTGGGGTGTGCTCAAAGTGGTCCATTGCTCTATTGCAAAGTATCCATAATTTTGCTTGCATTGAATTTCCTGATAGCTGCAGAAACAGTTTCCAGGTACCTGACTATCTAATACCAACACTCAGATTAGGAAACTAGAATATTTCCAGGAAAGAAACACATCTTGATAGAACCTGAAGTATTTCATCATACATTCAGACTAAATTTCATTAAATAAGACTATGCTATCTAAATAACAGTAATTCAGTATTTCCAGATTCAAATTCCCATGCAGACACTGAAGATCATGTCTACTAATTTTTGGCACAGATGAAACTCCTTAACACAGCAAAAGATTACACAAATATAACAGACAAATTCCGCGTGCTAAAATTTATTTTTCTACGGATTTTGACATGCAGCTTTCAAATTATTAATCAGATAACTCATTAAAAACAAGTATGTCCTTGGTTATGCAAGACTATTTTTATGTAAAGACTTTATTATCATTCAATTTAATTCTAGAATATCTGTTCTTGCTTCTCTTCCTCAGAAGTCTGTAAAGTGTTGGATTGCATTTTGTCTGTTATTACTATCAGCAAGTAAACAATTTACAGGGTATATTTTGACTCCCAAAATGCAACATTTACTTTGACCGATATACTGAAATAGTATAATAATGACAGAATAAACCTTTTAACCCACCTATGGATACAAAAACCACTGACTTTAGAAAACTGTACAAATTTTCCTTTTACCGTCCTGGGCCATTATTTCTGTGTCAGAAACCAAAACTTTTTGCATCTCCAGAAGAAAATATTCTAATCTTAAATCATGAAGTTTTATATGATGGTTTGTATAATTCTTTTCCTTTTGCCTTTAGTTGCCACACCACCATAAAATGTTCTTCTCCCTATTGTACCCATTGTAAAAAACATATGATGATTAACACACTTCCTCCACATATATATACTTTGTTCTTATAGGCTGCAGTAGAGTTGCTTCATCTTCTACCACAAAATTACAGGACCATAATATTTTAAAATAAAAGCCACTGCAATTTGTCTTTGTTGCATACATTGTATGACATTAAGTCACTTCAGAATCTTATAATATGTAGATTTGGCTCTTAGGATGAACAAGTTATAAAATTAATACATTTCCCAAATAATTGCTCTTAAGAATGGTTTTGCCAGCTGAACTCTAAAATACAAATTTAGAATAAATTAGACTTATAATAGAACAAAATTTTGGCACTTGCTCAGTTCTAGAACTTCCTACCTCCAAGGCTAGCTACAATTTCTTGTAGCTTTTACGACCTTCAGAAAGCCAGAAGATATTCTCTTGTAAAACATCCCTCCACATTTTCCACTCTTAGAACAGCAGTCATGGTTAAAGGAATTGTACTATTGTTCTATTTTTCTTACCACACAAGTTTAAAAATATTTATGCAGCTATTTTAACTGAAATAATGATACATTTTAAAAAAAAAAAGTTTAGAGATAGGCAATCAATAGTAGCTGCTTGAATCAGCTTTTCAAGTTTGTGAAGTAGTCACCTTTAAGAAAATTTTCTTTAAGGAGTGATGAAAGCTATGCATGACAGAGCCGTCCAGAACTCTGAAATAACAGCTTTTTGATGAAAAACTTAAATTCATCGTTAATCCTCCTGACAGATGAACACCCACACTCCAAATACTGCTGAAATTGATTATGGTCTCCAAAGAAAGTTCTGTCTTCTTTAACTGTTTCTCTGCCTTCATCCACGGTACAAAATATTGTCTTTACTCACTTTAACTTACCTAGACAGAGATAAACACACTTCCCACTTTCTAGGCCTCATCATAATGCACTTTCCTTGAAGCAGCTTCATTTATGATTACCAAGACATTACCTAATTTCATTCTCATTTTAATCATATAAGTGTATTTTGAGATGTGATGGAGTAAATATCAAAAGTGTTACATATTTAGGTGCAAAAAAAAAAAACAAAAACAAGTGTAAATTGCACTGTAGGGGAAAAAATCTCCTTAAGTGCAGTGTTTATTGTTCAATAGGCTCATTTTCTCATCAAAGCCTCCACTTCCTGAAATGTCTTCAAGTCAAAAATTTTAAAAATAAATAAACAAAAAATAAACAACAAAAACTCTACTAAGAAACATCAAGTTTATAAAACATTCTGGAATAATGTCCAAATGTCCCAGTTCCAAAGAATTTCTTAGAGATTAGAGTCACTTTCTTGATTACCAGAGACTTCAAAGAAAAAATGTGAATAAAACATAATTAATCTCCTACAGCCAGTGGACAAAAAAAGAAATAGAAGTGCTAGAAGTCACAGTTACCTACCAAGACCTACCAGGAGAGAAGCCATAAAACACAAATCCAAATCAATGTAGAAATGAAAAGGTTTCCCGATCTCCAGGATCACTATAATGACCTTTAATAAAAAGAGGGAAACTTGATATTCAAGGACCGTTTTCTCCAGGCTCAAGGATGAGGCATCCTGTTGAGCAAGACATCAGGCAAAGGGGGCACAAGACCTGCACAGATGAATAAAGAACTCCTGTCATTACTCAACCATAGCCAGGAAATACACAGGAGATGGAAGAAGGGCCAGGCCACTTGGAAAGAATATAGAGAGGTTGCCAGAGTAAATAAAAATGACAGAATGAAGCCCAAGGCCCTTCAAGAATCTGGTCAAGGACAAGGACAAAACAAAGGACTTGTTCAAATACATCAACAACAAAAGGAAAACTAAGGATAGTGTGGGCTTGTCACTAAATGGAGGGGGGCCCTGGTAGCAGGACACACAGAAGGCAGTATTTGAACACTGGGCTTCACTGACAAGTGCAGCCCTCAGGGATCTCTGATCTGGGAGACCAGAGTAACGGAATGATGGAAGGAAGATTTTTCCTCTGTCCAGGAAGACTGGGTTAAAGAACACCTATCCAAACTTGACATCAAGAAGTCTATGGGCCCTAATATGATACATCCACAAGTGCTTAGAGACCAGGCAGATACAATAGTGAGGCTGCTCATAATCACGTCTGAAAGCTTGTGGCAATCAGAGTGGTGCCTGAGGACTGAAAACAAGCAAATGTCACCCCAGTCTTCAAAAAGCACAAGAATAAGGACCCAGGAAATTACCACACAGTCAGCCTCACCTCAATCCCTTGGAAGGCAATGGAGTGTTCCATTCTGGAGGCCATTTCTACCAACGTGAAGGACAAGGTGATCAGGAGTAGTAAGCACAGATTCATTAAAGGTAAATCATGCTTGACCAACTCAATTTCCCTCTATGATGAACCAACTACCTGGCTGGATGCGGGGAGAGCAGTGGATATTATCTACCATGACTTCAGCAAGGTTCTTCACATTGTCTCACACAACACCCTCACAGGCAAACTCAGAAACTGTGGACTGGATCAGTGAACAGCAAGGTGGGTTGAGACCTGGCTGAACAGCAGGTCCCAGAGGGTTGTCATCAGTGGTACAGGGTCTAGTTAGAGGCCTGCCACAAGTTGTGTCCTTCAAAGTTTAATAATGGGCCCAATATTGTTTAACATATTCATCAGTGACTGGGATGAAGGGGCAGATGTCTCCTCAAGGGCTTCACTGATGACACAAAGCTGGGAGCAGTGGGCAATACCCCAGAGAGCTGTGCAGCCCTTCAGAAGGACCTGGACAGGTTGGACAGATGGGCAGAGAAAAACCATCTGAAATTCATCAAAGGTAAATGCAGGGTCCTGCACCTGAGGAGGAAAAACCCCAAGCACAAGGGTGCAAAGAGACTGAAGCCATGCTCTTCTAGGTGGGGCCAGGCAAGAGGACAAGAGCCAGTGGGCAGAAACAGATGCACAGGAAGTTCCATCTGAACATAAGAACTTTATTGTGTGGGTGACTGAGCACTGGAACAGATTGCCTAGAGAGCAACCTAAAGAGGTTACATAGTCCCCCTCACTGGAGATATTTAAGACTCTAGATGTTATCCTGTGTCATGTGCTCTAGGATCACCCTGCTTGAGCAGATGAGTCTGTGTGGTCCCTTCCAACCTTACCAATTCTGTGATTCCTAATCCCTGATACAACCACTTGGAATACTATCTTAAATTTATATCTGACTACTCCAGTAATGCAAAAATTACACACAGATGCTAGTAACATGAATACGTATGAAATTTATGAAAACAAATTAAAAACTTGTACAAGAAATATGGCATTGCAATCTTACAGATCACAGCTTACTCTGAGAACATTAGCTTAAAGGTATTTTTAAAGGCCAATTCTACAGTTACATGTAGGTGGAATTTGAAGAATTCAGAAGATTTTCTACTGAATTATCAACATGCCTAATCATTGCTTCAGAGATAGGATCAAGAACATGAAGGAGCCACTTTACATTTTTGATAGGACCTTGAATTTTGTTCTTCTCTTTCATTAATTAAAATAGGACATTCAAATTTCTCTCCTAAACTAATTATTCTAATTGAAGTTATATGAAGAAAAACTGTGTATCTTAATTCTAAGGATAAAATTCTAAGGATTAATTTTAACGTTTTTTTCATACTAATCCTGTCAGATTAGTTCTAAATGTAATGCATTTCTCACAAAGCAGGCTAAATGAAACAAACATGTAAAATAATCTGCCTAAGTATTTAAAATATACCTCTTCACTGGAATAGCAATTTTATTCTTGTGGTTTTAATAGCATTCCCTTGTTTCACTTACATGATGGCAGGCCTTGGGCTTAAAACAATGAAAGCATCTCCATATACAAAGAAAGATAAACATCTAAGTTTTCAGATTCCTTCAGATCAAATAACACAGTGAAGAACTTCAAACAAACACAAAACTAATTAGTGATCTTCAAAATGCCAAGATGCTTGGCATTTTAAAAGAAGCCAGAATAAAAATGGAAGAATATGAAGAGTCACTGCAACCTATTTACATCCTACCAGAAGTAAGCATTTCTCAAATTTTAACCACCACGTCAATAATGATATTAAAATCTGACTACTGAAATATATATTGAGCTGACCTGAATTAAGCTTTAAGCTTAATTCAGGAAGTTCTTCCACAATACTCAGAAACAATTTGGATTTTACAGATTTAAACTAAGGACACTTTTAAAACCACTTAACTCTGACAGAAATGGTAAAGTTGAAAAGAAATCTCTGCATAGCTAAAGGCAAGGATCTTTTTGTTTGCCAAAGGATGAATTAAATCTTCACACACCGTTACTTAAAAACATAGGAAATTTCTTTTCATAAAAAGGGAGACTGTAATTTTTTGAAATATAAGTGTGCACAGCACCTGAACTCTCATCCATTAGTTCCCTCATCCATATTCTGACGTGACCAGGTTTCAATGACTTTGCTCTTTCAGATTTCCTTGGTAAATACAGCGTACTGAAAGGATCACAATAAAATGAAAGTGCAACAAGGCAGCCGATTCTCAGGTCTGAGAAGCATTTGACTGGGATTCATTTGGTACTATGTGCAAGGGTAATTCAACTTGTATATCAAGAAAAAGTATTGCTCACATTGTCAGAAAACATGAGATCTATCTTTTGGATAAGGTATCATTATCAGGGTTGGCTTTCTACATTGAGATAGGCTCACTGAAAATATCACAAACTGCTCAGAGGTTTGAACCTCCTTGAAACTACTTTTGTTTTGCAGAACACTGCCAGAGTGCACTTTGAAGTTGTTCACGGGTATTCATTCCACACAGAAAGACACAACAGAAAAAAAAAAAAAACCTGAAATGCAATTAGCATGAATGTCAGGTTCTCAGCATCAATTCTTTTGCTCTACAAATCTGTTTGAATGGTGCCACAGCAGTTGTCAACACAGGCATTTCTTTCATCAGTATCACATTAAAACTAGAGCACCATCAAAGACACACAGATATGGCACTATCAGTGTTTCACAAATATTCCCAGATACTTCCCTGGCTGAAGCCAAAACCCAGCTGGGCTGGTTAAACTGAATGGCAGCAGCAGTTACTGCCTCCAGCTGCTGACTCTTCTTCTACCCCAGAAGATTGTAGTGCATTTTGCAGCAGGGATGTTGCAGACAATATGGATCTTCTGACTGCTTCTGGTTTACAACAGATCACTTTAAAATGAACCACAACTAATGCCAGACTGGACTACAAATTTTGGAATTTAACCTCTGTCTACACGGGGTTCAGGTAGAGTGTAGACCTAAAGCATTGTTCTGCTTATCAGAGGAGCTGCTATTTCAGTGAGGCTACCACATCTTAAATTAAAATTTATCAACAGCCAAACAAATTGCATGAGGTGGGATTAACCTCCCCTGAATTTAAACAGCCTCAAAGCAGATACCTATATCTGAGCTAATTACTTAAATAACTTTTGCAGTTACACAGACAAATAAGCATTTCTAGAGGGGGATAATTTTAGCCACCAACCTTTAGCTGAGATAAACTGTGTGCTGGAGATTCTCATTTTTCTCTACTAATTAAAGAATGGCTCAAATGCAGACATCTACACCACAGACACCAAAAGCTCCATGAGATGTACGCCACTATTTGTGTTGTGTGAGTTGTGTGTTGAATCAAAAGTGTATATTCTCATCCAAACCACACCAGCATGAGTCCACCTATTACACCAAATGGTATTACACCAAATGGTATTGCATCAGAACTGCAAAGGCCAGTAGCTCAAAAAACATTTTCCAGTAAAAATAATTAAAAGAAAAAACCTCAACAGTGGTAACATTTTAATTAGAGATATTTTCACATATGTTGGAAGGCAGAAAAAATCATATGAAATGGGACTATATGGAAATTAAAGAAGAGCTAAAATTTAAGCTCAGTAAAGATGGAAAAGTAAGTACAGTGGGCACCACAGAAAGTAAACATTTACCATGGCATAGTATAAATACCTCATTGCTGTATACATTCTAAATATAGGAAAAGAGTGGGAAAGTAAATACCACGGTACAGTATGGGTATTTATTTACTTTTTAAAAGAATCCACTGTATTACGACTAATGACACTGAAAAGGAAAAAAAAGTAAAGATGAAACATAGAATATGAAATGCCATGAGCAAATACGACAGAAATATAGTTGAAAACTCGAAATCACCTGCATGGCACCAACAAAGAAAAACAGAATGATACAGTTAAAAAATACTTCAAAAGACTGATACTGACTGTAGTTTATCTAGCCTTTTCCACTGAGTCAAATATATGTGTATTATCAACATTTTTATAATTTAAAATAGTAACAGTATTTTCCAAATAATATTTACTTTAATTTTCTTCTGGATTTTTATGATTGTAAGAGTAAAGAGGCTCTCCTTGGTATGCAACCTAAACTTCTTGCCCTGCAATGCCAGCTGATGTTTTATTGTCACATAAAAAAAAAAAAAAAAAAAAAAAAAAAAAAAAAAAAAAAAAAAAAAAAACTCTCTTTCCTGTATTTCCCTTTTTTTATTTCCCAGATTAACCAAATTCAGCTGCTTCATTCCTTCAATCATCTCATAAATCACATATTTTGTCTTCATAATCAATCTTATTAATCTCTTTCATTCTCTCTAGATCAGGTAGACCATTCTTTAAAAATTACCAAAAATGGCCATTTGCATTTCAGACAAATTCTCATCCATTTCACCCACCAACGACTCCTTTTACAGATTGGTGCCACATATTATTTTTTAAGCCAGTGCAACTCCTGCATCTTTCTACTGCAGTTTTACCTCTACATTTTCTGTCTTCTATTTCACTTGTTTGATTTCTTCCTCATTCCATACCTTGCAGTTAAGTTTCCTCATGTCGATCCCGAGCCATTATTTCTACTTCTCAAGTTCTAATTTTGAACACATTCTTTAAAATAACCCCATCCTGTGCCCATATATATATATACACACACACACATATTGCAGTTTTCAGGTGTACTCTTTGCTCACACAAATCAGAAGTGTTTAACCAAAACAGAATGAGGCTTCAACAGCATTGAACACCTTCAATGTTCTGCCTGTTTAAAAAGAGGTTCTGTCCATTTTCTCTCACAAAAACATCAGGGTAGAGAGTGTCAAGAACTTTCCAGAGTCAAAATACGGCACCTAATGCTTCCCTAATTACTGTGTCATTAAAAAAAGTAAAAAGGATTGGTTTGACATGACCTCTTCTTGATGAACAGGCACCGGCAGTTTTCATCAGCTTGTCTTTCAGTCATGCTTCAGCGACACAATTTCATCAGTACAAAGATGCTGAAGGAAATCCATGGAAACTAATGATGATTAGTTTGAAAAGTAAATAGCTTGCATTCAACTGAGATGCCTACCTCCAGTCATTTGAGTCAGAAAAAACGTGACCTCCCTACAGCCTGAAGTCTCCTTATGCAGCAGTGACCACAAAAAATTCAGGAGTACTGTAACACCAGGCAAATTCCCTTGAAAATAAAAACCCAACAATACTAACAAGTACTGACAGATTCTTTAAGCACAAAGAAAGAACAGCTAAAACTGCCCAACTTTCCTCTACCAAGAAAGTCAAGACAGGCATTTTCTGCTGGAAAACTACTACCTGGCTTGAAGTGAAATGGTAAGGAACTTACATGCTACATGTGGCAGACTGGAGTTTATAGAGCTTTAAACTGGGCAGAGATCCCTGAATAGACCTTGAGGTTTCAGCTACTCTTTTGGAAAAGAGTAAAAAGCAGGAAAAGTGTGGCTTTTGCCTGGAAACAGGAAAGTGGTATGAGGCCAAAAATATTGTTCTCAAACACTGAAAAAATTGCACCAGTATTTAGAAGTATCTCCTTATTACAGCTTCATGTGTTTGAGCTTTTTGTGTTGAAGAAGTAAAACCAGGAATAGGAACCAGAAGACATGACTAATCACATTTAATTCTCTGTGTACTCTAAGCATGTTTAAAAACCTTGCTGGAATATTCAGCTTTCCAAGGTGTTCTGAAACAGTGTATTTACTTTGCTACTTTTTAAAAGCAGTGCATTAAGACTGTCTATTAGAACATGACTAAAAATCATCTTTTCACTTCTATATTCTAACAGAAATGGCAAACAGAAGTAACAACATGAATCTTGATTTCTCTAGTTTGTCCATTGTCAAATTATGAATTGCACACATTCATTACAAATAGTATTCATGAATATTTATAGCTAATCACAAGCTGACCAGAGCACAGGTCCTTAACTCAAATCCTAGTAGTGACTACCAGGTTAAACTCCCTGTAACTGATTGCTTTCATACAGCAGTTTTAGAGATGTTACAGAATTTCCTGGACTTTGAACAGGAATTAGCCATGGTATCTCAAATATGTGTCAAACTAAATGCTTTTAAAAGGTGACCACTGTGTTTTGACATAACTGAACTGAACTTACTGCCAGAAAGCATTCATTGATCACATGTGACCTGGCACTACTGTCAGAAATATTTTTAAATAGAATCTCAATCTCAAAAAACCATTGGAAAATGTATTAAAGGAATCCTTGACCACTTGAAGATACAACATGGAATTCAGGATAAATCTATTGTGAAACATATCAGACAGCTAACGTCTGGATTTAACAGCCTAATTTTAAGAAACTGTTATCTTCTTTCATAATAAAGTGAAATTTGTCTATCCTTATATTAACAGAGGATAATCTTTCCAATGAACCACACTTTTTTTAAGATAGTCACTCATATAAATCTAAGGCTGATTATATTAACATAGAACAGGATAACTTCATATCTAGCATTTCAACAAAATAATGTTAAGAAATAAATATTTTTCCTCAATTAACAAGAAAAAAAAATAGTTAAGAAAGATTCTGAGGCAAATATCATGAAGATGACAGGCAACAGGAAGCTACTTTTAAAAATCTCATGGGTCCTTTTTGTGTTCTGTTCATATTTTGTATTTAAGCTTGGATTCTGCTACTACTGGTATTTAATATTACTGATAATTAATATTTAATGATCTTCTTTAATTTGGGACTAAAGTTCTCTGACAGCAAAAATAAAAGATGAACAGTGTCTGTCCTGTGTAGCTAATTATTTTATTTTGGGAAGGCTCCCTTAAACTTTGAGACAGTGAGCCTTTTTGCTAGTTTCCACTTTCAGTTTCTTTACTTGGAGTTGCTTAGTTGTTGTTGGCATTACATCAATAGAAGTCATACCACTTTTTTTCTTGGCCACTTCACATTGCACAATCCTTTGCTGAAACTGCCAGGGAGAATAAGAGGATAAGTCAACGTCACTGTGTTCTTTGATGCAGAGTCAGTAGCCTTTGAGCACAGGCAAAGAAGCTGAAGCCCTTCCACCAATCTTTGAAGTGAAGCAGAAAAGTGGAAAACCAGAGGGAAAGCGGGCAGGTTCACTCTGAATAGAGCTGCTCTGTTCTTGGCACCCAAAGTGCTCTTCAGCCACTTAGGGAATTCCACAAACCAAAGCCCTGTGCTCAAAAGGAGCAGGAATTGTTTTTAATCAAGCATTCATGAAGAGTTTTGGCAAGATGGGTAAGATACACTAAACAGAGCTATCAAAATGTTTTGTCAGAAAGGTCTAGGAAATTTAAGAAGGCATTTCAGAATAGAAAAATTCACCAAAACATGCATGCCCATTACAAGGTCTTCCTTTATCCTTCCTAATGCTGCTTCATAACTCCTAGGAATACTACAAAAAAAAAACCCAACAAACAAACAAACAAACAAAACAAAAAAAAATCACTCAGCTGGTAACTTACAGATACTCTTAGAGAAGAGCTGCTACTCCCTGACTTAAATTGATCATAGAACCTAAATGCATCACAAAATAGCAATAAAATTTATTTTGATCCCTATTCAGTCACTATGATTGCAAGAATAACCTTTTACTATCAAGCAAGAGCTCCATCCACTAGTGGGTTCATACAATCCAAAGTCCAGTAGTTTCTATTTAACTGTAACACAAGATTGCCTACAGGAAAATTAAAAAAAAATCTAAATAAGCAGTATTTCTTAGTTTTTTTCTTCTGAAGCCTTCCTGAAACTGCTGAAACAGAGAGGAAAATCTTCAAGCCTCCCAAAATATAAGGCTCTTCATAGAACGTATGAATTAGGCATGGTTTTGAAAGGAATTATGTGGTATCAGCACTTTCAGCACATCACTACCAAGGTTTTCAAACTAAGACCTTCAGAGGTATTATACCAACATTATTCCAAACTGAGAAAAAAAAAAATTTCCTCCTCTTTTCTGCTTTTTGAACAAAATATGAGTCCAATTCTGCTGCCAGATACACATCAAGAATTTTTCTGAAGAATCACACAGCTTTACCGAATAAATATTCTAATCTCAACTGTTTTACAAGCACCTCTAGAACTTTGTATTTTCCGCACAGGTTTACAAGGTAAAACTTTATAGAAGCAAGTTATGGGTTTTGCAATGACATCCTTGGTATTTATTGGCAGGATCTTGCCAAAAAACTAGAGATAAAATATGCAAAGACTTCCTTGCCCTAGAAGACACTGGTGTCTCAAATTACAATAATTACAAAATGCAGTGCATGGCTCGGGGCCAAGAAATACCAGGTTGAAATGCTCTGCTATCTATCAAGCTGAAACCTGAATACTCTTAAGTACAGCAAAGGCATATGCATGGAATGAGGATCTCACATGAAAGTTTGACTTCTTTGTTTGGGAAAATATGTATGAAATCAAGGAATGAATACTAAAAGCATGGCTTAAAATAGAGTGCATTATAAATTCATTAAGCAAAATTACTTTTGTGAATATTCTTCTTGGTGAATCATTTCATTCTGCAAACTACAACTGTTTGGAATAGAGAGGAATTAACAACTTCCACTATCCAAATAATAATGACTATTTTTAAAGTCTTGACTGTAATAATCATGAAGAAAATCAGTTTTCATTAATATATTCAGATTTACTAAGGTGTCATGTTATCAGTGAAATTACTGGGAAAAAAGTTTTTGCAGTTTCAGTTCATGATACACAACTAATGCTTAAAAAAAAAAAAAATTAGGAGTTCAGGAAGCTTTTCAACTTTTATTAAGCCTTTACAACCCAGTAAGTATTTATTAATATGAAGCAAACCCTAACTGAATAAGAGAATAAGGGGACTATTTCACATGAATCCACAACAAACCACTGACAAGAGTATGACAGAGCCTTATGCTTCCCATTTTTTCCTTAAAGGATAGGTCTTTGGTAAGAGAGGCTGGGCAGGCACAGGCAGCTCCAGCACAGCAGAGGAGCAGGCAAGGACACCTGAGCAGCTGCAGAGCTGCAGAGCCACAGCCCCTCTGCTCTGGTCAGACTGAATGGTGCCAGCAGCTCTTGGCTGCAGTTTCCAGCATTCACTTCATCCTTGGGGTCTCTTCCATCCTTGGGGTGTACCCCGAGTGTGAACACATGGTGTGAAGGCCACACTGATGACAACAGCCCGGGGGGACATGCAGAAAGCATGACATTTCATGCAATGCTCTAAGCTCTGTTCAGGTGCTTTAGAAGGGGAGCAGGGCAACCTCATTCCTCTCTCCTCTCTTTCCAGTGCTGTTAAATTCATGTGAGCACCAAAAAGAAAGTGCTCCTTACACCTTTCTTTAAAAGGAAGCAATCCAGATTAAAAAAATATACAACATGCATTTGCCACGCATTTTCATAATACACTGTTCATAACCTCATATTTTTCTTTTTTCTTTCTCTATTTAAGTCATATGTTAACAACCCAAAAACTCTCTCAGCTTTGAAGGAGGAGGTCTAGAAAAGAATGATCTAACATGCAGTCATAAGGTCACATAAGGCCACTGCAGAAGAGTTTAATGAACTTCTGCAATACTGTTCCCTACGGAGGAGCTTATGCATGTCCTCACACCAGAATTCTTCCATATAGAAAAAGAGACAGAAGGTGAGGTGGAGGATCCAAATCAGCCTTAAGATACAATAGCCAAAACTGAGAATACTGACAGTATCGAATTGCCAGGATATCCTTCAAGAAGCTGGAAGAACTTGCTCATTAAACTTCTAATTACTGTACAGAACACAACCCCTCTTGCTACCACATTAACAAAAACCAGCACCTGGTTGATAATATTTTTAAAAGCTTAGAAGATCCTGAGAAACCACAGACTAAAAACCAACTTCCATTGGGATGATTTTATAGGGTAAGTTAAAAAAATATGAAATATACAGATAAATACTCACACATATATTACACCTTGAACATGTCAACATGTGGAAAAGGGTTAAGTGCAGTTAAATTTACCACAGAGTTCATAAGTTACTTAAAAATTGACAAACAACCAAAATTAAGCTATCATAGGGTAAAGAAAGAAGTGATAAATGACAGAAAAGGGATTTAAGAATATAAAATAATTTTTCAGATTCACTGAAAGATGTGTCCACGGTCTCTGCAGCATACCTTCTCCACAACAGCTCAAGAAAAGAGAATGCAATATAGTATTCCCTATTTAAGATAGGTAAAAACAGGAGAGGAAAAATAAAAGATAAAGACAGGAGACTCATTAATGCTAAGTAACTGGAAGACAAAATGATTTATAGCATTCAATGTGAATGAATACAAAGCAATAAGGACATTTCTGGAGATAACAGCCAACTATATATACACAGTAGTGTGGTCAATGACCTCTTAGCACATTAGAAAGATCTTGAAGTCATTGTGAATAGCACTATGAAATATGTCAGCTGTAGGACACTAAGTCAAAAAGTAAAAGAATGCTAGAAATTATTAGGAAGTGAAGAAAATAAATACAACTATAACAATATGCAGTATGCCATAACTATCCACAGTTTGGTCTGTCCCCTTTGCATTAAAATGAAAATCAGATAATCAAGGCAAAATGGAACAGCTTTTCAGATAGAACAGTTTGCAAGTAAAGGGATTAGGATTCTTCACCTGAAAGCCTTGTGATCACTGAGAAAATTATTTCTCAAAATAAAGAAAAATGAGGCACCAAATAGAAGACCAAGCTTAAAGGAAAACAAATGTACTTTTTCACCCACTGCATAATTAAATTTATAGAGCTCTGCAAATTGATATCATTGACTCAAAAAATACAAGTGGCCTCAGAAGCTTTCAGATTCATAAAGAAAATTCCATCTGATGCAAAAAGTACAACAGCAGACTGAGGAAGTCCCTAAGCTGCTGTTTGCTGGAAGATGGGATGCTTCATTGCAGTTTTCTCTTTTCACATGCTTTATTCTTATCCTCATATCTTAGGAATCCATTACTGCTCACCACCAGAGTCACAGTACTTGGGAAGATGAACTTTTCATCCAGTAAGTTCAGCCAGACAACCATGAGAACACTTTGTTCATTAGACCTAGCTACTGTGAATATTACTGCACTGTAACTTTAGGTCTCTGAACTATGACAGCCCAGTAATGTTTGCTTTTTCAAAGCATGTGGGAAGAGTGTACAGCTCAGTAATGCAACTTTTTCATTTTCCTTGTTTGTTTGGTTGGGTTTTTTTAATAGAACCAAGATCTTATGCTGCAGGCCTTATCTCAAAGGTAAGGTTGGACTTTGTAAGTAAGTAATAAAACCAACAGCTCCTACCCAGTGTGGCTCTCCATCCCACCCATTCCTTAGTTAAGCATTCCAATGTTATCAGCACTGGTACTCATCTGATTCTGCCATGCAGGGAGATAGTGTCATGACTCAGAATGAAAAAAAACCCTAAAATTACATTTTTTAAAATAAAAGAATGAAAAAAAAAAACCCTAAAATTACATTTTTAAAAATAAAATCTGATTCTTTAAGTATTTGGATCAGTCTCATCAACTCAGGTACGTTCCATCAGCAGGAGCAGGACAGAGGCACTTCAGCCAGAGCTGCCTGTTAGTCTGGGACATTTAAGGTAACCTAACAGTGCAGTGAGAGCATGCAGCACCCACATACTGCTCCAAGCACTCTTGGGTATCTTAAACTTCTCAACTATACCACACATTTATAGAGACACAGGCTCATCAGGGAGGCACCTGGACCTTGCTCATCTCCATTCAGGTTCAGTGAGACATAAAACTTCACTCCCCAGGCAAAACTGGCTCTATTCACAAGGAAAGGATTTACTAATACAAAGGGCAATTTACAGGGACATGACTGTGCCAATAGCAGGAGACCTGTTTGCCAGCATGTCTATATTAATAAACCACACCACAAGTAGATAAAAGTATTTCAGCTACACTCACCTATCTTGCTAAGCATCAGACAAGCATTTAGATGGATGGTTTACCTCTTCTGGAGCACTAGTAACTACTTTTGGTAAAACACTGAAAGGAAAATCTCTAAGAGTACCATAAAAATATATGTACAATCAGAAGTTTTGTCCTTTCCCCATTCTGTTCAAGCAGCACGTGGTTCCCACCGTCTTCTAAACCCTCCTGTCTCCATTCACAATACTCTGACATGCTTCCTCCTGACACAATCTTCCTCCCCACTTACTAACAGGTTTAGACTTTCCAAATAGCCTCTCTTAGCAAATTTCTGTGCTCTTAACCTCCTTCCATAAACTTCCATAAATCACAGTCACAGGTCTTAGCTTAACCACATCTGTTCATCAAATGCTCTTTCTCTCCATCACAATGATTTCTCAACACCTTGACCACTCAGGCTCTCCCCACACCCTCCTCATGGGTCCCTGTCCCTCCACAGGTATCCATCCCTCTGACCACACACTTTACACAGACCCTTTGCCTTCACAGGATCCCAAACCCCTGCCTATCCTAATCCCTCATCCCCTTGGATATTATGCCAAAATTGAATCCCACTCCATTGAAAGCTGCTGCTCTGTTCTGAGGAACATCCTTGATGTTAAAATTGGGTAATTGCTTTTCCATTCTGCTTGTACTCTCTGGCTCAGGCATCATTGGACAGCACAGAAAAAACAACATAACCAAAAAAGCCTGTTCCAGATGGAGACCTAACACAGAGTCTAAGACCAAGTGTGTGCTGTGCTGGAAGAATCTTTGAATAAAGCTGTCAAAAACCTTACTTCTGGGAGTTTATTCAAATTCTCCTTTCCAAGATATATAAGACAGGCAAATGTAGCATGGCATTAGGAATGGAAAAAGGCGCATAACTACAAATCAGCTACACTTTCACAGAATCTCATGAAAAAGGCTTGCAGTATTTTAACATGGAAAAGTAATAATCTTCCCAATTCTTCTTTTACAAAAAGACTTAATAGCTCGTTCTTGAGCTTTCCAGAAAAAAAATCAACCTGAGTGAATGGGAACAAAATGCTAACCTCCATTATAACAAGGTCTGAAAAAGTCACAACAGAAAACAAAATTTATGGGTATGTGCAGACAATTGTAACTGAACAGGTAAAGGGTTTTCAGGTACTATCACTCCTTTGTTTGCAGATGATATGTGGCAACATATCCTGTGATTCCATGAACTAATTCTCCGATGGCTCTTAGTCTAATACAGTAACACTCATATAGGTAAACAAGTAAAACTGCCTTTAATGGGGGGTGGACTGGAGAACTTTTAAGGGTCCCCTCCAACCCAAACCATCCTATGATTCTACTGATGGTTTAAGCAAGCATGGTTTTTGCAGGACATATATATAGGCTCAGTTCAATCAGATCTCCAACCCAAAAGACACCACTCCAGTCTAGCAAAGATATTTTGATCTGGAAATGTGTTAATATAAACCTCTGTCATGGAAAGTGTCAAGAAACCTGTATAATATTTGATATAAACAACTCAACCTATACCAGTACTATTTCTCTGGTGCATGAATAGGCAAGTCAACAATACACCATGTGGACACAGAAAAAAGGTGCAGGAAAAAGAAAAGCTGCCCATTTTTGTCAAATCTCTAGACTTCTTAAAAGCTCTAATGACCTGATTTCATCTACTTAGCAAGGAGAGATAGAATTAGCCTTGAACTATGGCATAAAAACAAAATTCAGAGAAATGGGATCTAATGACACTAATAATAGTCCAAACATAGAGGCTTCTTAAGGAAAAAAAAAAATCAGAAATTATGCATTACATTATTAATTTGAACACAGAAATACACAGCCCTCCAATAACACATGCCAACTTAAATAGAAGACTTTCTTGTTGTAAGACCCTCATTTTGCTCAGAAATTCCATCCAACCTAGAAGCATGGGAAAGAATACATTCATGCTATCTTGAAACTTCATAAGACTTCTCAGATGGTAACTTTTTTGGCCACAATTAAAATCAACTTTATTGAGTACTGCAATTTTGGATATTGGCCCCTAACACTGAGGAACTGACACTTAAATTTAGGAGAGCTATGAGAGATTAAACACATTAATATAAATAGAGCATGACACTTGATCCACAAACAAGCATTTTTATCTCACAGTTCATACCTGTACAAAAAAAAAAGATAAACAAGTGACAAGTCCTTTAAATGAGAAAACAAGCAAGCTAAGACTGAAAGTATGCTGTTTTATAAAGTGATAGGAACTATACTAAGAACATTTTTTTCTGCATGTCACTATCCGTTTTTCCTTACCATATATTCCATATTGGAAGCTGGTGGATACACCTGACCCCGTAATTTATTATGAAGATCCAAGATACTTTGCATATCACTGTCTGTGATAGCCCTTTTCCCTCTCTGCTTGGCGATCCACCACTCACCATCTTCATCCATGTACTTTTCCAAAAGTTCCTCTAAGAGCGTGGCATTGGGAAGAACCATTGCAGAAACTGCTTGAGCTATGAATAGCAAGGTAGTTACTCTGAGCCATTCCTGTACTACATACTTCATGATGAATGATCTCAAAATGCTCAAGAGTTAGCTCCAAGACAAAGTCTTTCTTCCAGGTTTGCTGGCTGTAAATGCATAAGAGAGAGTCATGTAATTTGTAGACTTGAAGGACTGGCCTGTATGAACTTATTAAGCAACAAAATCTCTAGTTCATACAAATTTTGTAACTGTTGTTCTAGGGGGAGAAAGCAGGATGCTGCATTTTTTACTCTAAAAGTACACATTATTGATTTGGGAAGATAGCTTATCTTCAGCCTTATGAACTTCGGTTTGTTCAAGCGGTTTTATATATTACATTGACATGCACATTTCAATGCCTGCACGCAAAAAAAGCATGCTTTTCATATCTACTTAAAAGGAGCCAGACATCAATGAAGATTAGACTGTAGATAAGGTCTTCCAGTATTGGAACTTAACAAAAGAAGGTTAAAGCCTTGCAGCCATTGCCAAAATGTAAACTGAAATCCACAATTAACTTGATACATAGTATCCCCTCTTAGTGCATTTCAAACTATTGCTTTGATTAAAGCTTTTGTTGTACGATTTCCAAAACCCTAATGAAACTAAAGACATTCAATTCGAACATGAAAATGGGGGAGACGGAGTTTTTCTAGTCACCAAGCAAAGGAAAGCACGGTAAACTCTCAGAAAAAGTAGCACCACTTCCAAGAACGCGATATTCTACACGACAGAGCGCTTTGGGCAGGAAAGCCGAGGTCACTCCTTCACCGTGGGGGAGCACGCGCG
>VYXD01004755.1:0-86643 GCA_013397195.1 Hylia prasina | reverse complement strand
GGGACGGCCGCGCTCCGGGCACCGCGCCCGCCCCTGGCCCCGGCCCCCGCACCTCGCCCCGGCACCGGCATCGGCCCCCGGGGCCGGCGGAACCCGCACCAGCTCCCGGGGCAATCCCTGGAGTCCGGCGGGCAGCAAGGGCTGGCTGGGACCGCAGCCTCAGCCAGAAGCTGGCCGCGGTCCTGCAAAAGCTATCGCCCAGAAAAGTCGAGGGGGCCCCGTCCCCACCCGCCTCCATCCTTGGCAGCGGCAAGAAGATGCTAAGCCGGCCTGCTCCTGCTGAGAAAGAGCAAAGAGAAAAAGCTGTGGGCTCCGCAAAAGTCCAGAACATGTGAATATGGCTGGAGGTATCAGGACAGGAATTTTATTGTGGATTCAAACCAGCCACATGAGACTTCTCTTTACAAAGTAGAATTCAAGTTTGTAACCACTCATTTCTGTGCCAAGCAAGAATAGGCATCATACTTTCTGTTGTATCGAAGTCCTCCAGACTGAATTTTTTTGCGAGCTGATGGGGTTGACATTTCATTTCCTTAGTATAATTTGTTACATTGAGCTAAAGGTGGGATTGACCAACTTCCAGTCTTCACAGGACTGCTGTATCAGCTTCCAAAAGTTTTCTGTATTTTCATTTTCAGAAACTGAGAGGCTGAGGTTAAAATTCATCAGAGTCCAACTGGCTTCAGACCAGCTCTGTAAATGCCTCCAAATTTCATGGACCCAAGAGAAACAATGCCATGCAAGTAACACACTGCTGCTTCTTGTGCTCTGTCTTTCTTAGTTGTAGTTATAATTTCCATAAAGACTTTGGAACTAAGTGCAGGAGGCTACAGGTTCTCTTTTATTTACACACTGTGACATACAAAAATTCTCATGGTTTATATTGGTTGATCTTTATAACTTTTTCTTTCCTTGCAATCCTGGAATTGGATTTCTGCACTCAAGTATTGGGCACTAAAGTTTTTTTATAACAAAACTATGTGAGGTAAAATGTGCAGCTTGGTTCACAGACTAGATGCAAGTTTTTTCAGTGTTTGTGCACCAGGATAATTTATCTCTTGCCATTTTGGGTACAGAAGAACAAGCCATAGTTATAGACTGGCTATGCAGAAGAGTTTAAAGAAACAGGAAGGAAACAAAATTTAGAAGTACTTGCTGGAGTCTATATGTTGAATCTGGAATTTTTTTAATACTCACATCACTTTTGTATTGCTATATCTTGTTTCCATCCTCTTTAGGCCAAGATGCAGATTCTGTACCATCGAGGCACAGCTTAGCATTATCACGTAGTAAAGAGTATGTGTCATTTATTCTGTGTATTGGCACAAGTGTTATTTCATTATAATGCAGAATAGCTTTATTATTAGACCCAGTAATGGTTGCACACAAGAAGCTGAAAAATTTTAAAAGAGTGAGGTTATTTATGGGGTTCACATCAACTGGAAATTGCAGTAGCTGCCCCTTTCCATTAGCTCTAGATACTTGTGGTGCTTCAAACAGAATATAGATCAAATATCATTCACTGTCTTTGATTTTGAGTATTCATCATACTTTTAGAAAGCACTTGATCATATTTGGTCTTTGTCAAATTGAAGACATTGTTTTATGATGCAAGTTTTAGATTCATTAAAATACATACTAATGCGAAAGAGATAGGCCTCATTGAAATTGGTTTGGGTTTTTTTGTTATAAATTAATTTTTCAGCAAATGAATAAACCCTTTGCACCCCGTGATTGTGCCCTTTGGGTTTGATTTATGGCTGTATGGTTTGTGGCCACATAAAAGTGTAATGACTTTGACAAATGCTATTTTGACATATCCACTATTTTTTGTGTATTAATATAATTAAACATTGCTGGATCTCTTTTCTTAATCTTGTTTGTTTGTTTGTTTTTCTAGATTGGTTTAAACCTCTGCCACTTGATATGTAACTGCCACTCATAATTTAAATTATTTAAAATTATTATAATAAACAGTTAAGCACCATTACATCTCCTGAAACCAAGCATGCTCCCTTACCAAAGGCACATGCAGACAGTGCATATGCAAACAGATGGGCTGAGTAACTGTTTTCTGAATAGCTCTAACGGCAACAACAAAAATTGCAACCAAAAACCCACTTGAAAGAAATTAGTAAGAGGTCACCAGGTACATGCTGCACAAAGACAGAGAATATGGCCCTAAGAAAATTCTGGAAAGGAAAATTTTAGCTTGGACTATGGCTAAAAGAGATTTAAAGTGTGAGGGGGAAAAGTATCTTCTGCTGTCTAAATCTTCCCGTATTTGATGATAATAAGTTCCAGCACTAGTTGTAAATAAACAACAGTATGAATAAAAGATATTTTACTTCATCATCAATTTGCTTTCTTAATAGAAAAAATACATGGAGTATGCAAATATGGATAATTGGGCTAAGAGTTACACTACCAGTCAAGGAAAACAAGGAAAGGCTTGTAATACATATAAAAATATTTAACAGATCTTCTGAATTATAATACCTGAGCTTTTAATTGAAAACAGAAGGAAGAATCCAAATCCAGGCCATTTTTTTGTTGATTTTAAGTGTCTTTAGTTAATCCACCTTGTGATTTTCTGCTGGATGTTATAACATCACAGCACTGTATTGACTAAAATAGCCATTATAAAGTTGGATCCATTACAGCAATTTGGGAACATCTTACTTTTTAACCAAAAATTAGACTCACAAAAACAGTATTTGTTGTTACCTCGTCCTGATGGTGACTAAAAAGGCAACTAGTGGGAGTTTTTGCCAGAAAGACATGCAGTACACCTGAAGTTTAACCCCTGGAGGTGTACATTACTGCATATATCACAAACCTGCTGTCAGACACATAAGCTCCAGTGACTCCCAGACTAGGACCCCCCATCTGCCTGTCTGTGCTAACAATGTGGCCAGTTGTTTCAGACTCACACAAAAATGTCCAAGCAGGAGACATTTCAAGAGAGATGTCTGTACTATGAGAGACCAGTTTTCAGATTTAATCTCTTCCTGTCGTGGAGCAGGTTCTTGAATGCTCCTTTGCTGAGATCCAATATGTCTGCCATGTTGCTGAGTGGTCTGAATTGATTTGCTTTTGGTGACTCTTGTTTAATCTGTTCTTTTTTTTTCTAGATTTTTTTTCACAATTAAATATACATAGAGCTAGAGAAGGTAAATATATCCATATGAAAGTTGGTGACTAAAATGGATGAACTCTGCTCAAAGACTTGCTTTAAGCTTTTGCCCAAAGCTTTTGCCCAAACTGTGGTTTGTTGTTTTATTTTTTTTAATTTTCTGCTCAGATTAAAAAAAATAAATAAAAACCAAAAACAAGCAAACAAAAAATCACCACTTCTGGGGAGGACAACAAATGAAGTAAAGAGATGATGGGTGTCAGTATCCCTGCTCTTCTGGGTGTGATTACAATAATGCGCAAGATTATTCCAATGCTGCAAAATCTTTTGATAGATCATTTCCGGCAAAAATGTCTTGGCCCCATTGAGGACTTTGTGAACTGCCTTCTTCTTGAGAAGCACAGCTATATTGGTAATTCAGAGACAGAACTCAGGGGAAAAAAACACACACACACACACATATTAAAAAAAAATGAAAAAAAAACCTCACCACAATAAAACCATGGGGAATAGCTTTTCTTTGGCTAGATTTACCAGAATAAAAATATTATTAAGATCCCATACCATCTATCAGTAGTTGTACAAGTGCCTGGACATATTGCATTTACCAGCTAGCATTTCCGTGCATTTTCCTTTATCTTCCATACCTTTTCCTTTTGGTATTACTGTACATTCCCTAGTAAAGTTTGTGCTACTTGATGTTCATTCAAGTGTTGGTCATCTTTAGACATTGTAGCATCATAGAGAAAACTTAGTTTTCCATTACTTTTAGTATTATACCAGCAGAGTTCACAAAGATCATATTTTCCCATCAATATTTCAGAAAAATATTTAAAAGAGCATCCTTTAACTTGTAGCACGTCACAGATCCTGGCCTTCAGGAAAAGCAGCCACAACTAGTATTGTGTACTATCCATTGTTAAGATAAAGAGCAAGATTGGCAGAAATGTTTCTTTTTGCACCATCCTCACCAGCTATTTCACAAAAGTAACGGAAAAAGTAATCATAAAATTCTGTAAAAGTAAATAGTCAAATATAATTTGCTGTATAAAGATACATGAAAGTTATACAAGATTCCCAGAACAATTAGTTGAACATAAGTTTATATATATATATATATATATTTGTTATGAATAGATGGGATTAAGCTTTTGGGTTTTTTTTACTCGTTTAAAAAGTTTCATTTTAAAATTTTAATACAGTAATTGAATGAGGACAGAACTATTATTTTATATCATTGTATTACTTTGAAAAAGTCATTCTTGCGTATTTACAGGGATTGGAAGCAATTATTTATTCTAAGGGGAGCTTCTACTCTGCTTCTAATTGAGACAAAGAACAGTTTATTTTTTTAATTTGATTTTGTCTAAGATCAGCAATGAACAAAAGTTATCATCAACTAACATTCTTTAACTGGTATGAAATCCAATAAAGATTTTAACCAATGGAGAAATGCCAGATCTGCAGGCCACTGGGGAGTTGGGGTGCATGGAAGCCAGGATATCATTGGAAAGAAAAGTGTCATGATTTAAATTACTCTGAAGATAACATTTTAAAAGAAAGATACAGGAAATTGTTCTGATTTCTGAGCTATAATTTATTACAAAACTGGTTAATTTACTTCACTTGCCTCTTAAGTGCATCAAGATCAAAAACTGTTTTGTTTACCAAACAGAAAGCTCTTGAAATAAACAATTGGACTCTTTTGAAATAGTCTCTGACATTAGGTTTTAGCAATAGAATCATTATTTCATTATGGCTGTTCATAAAATAAAACAAAAGACAAATACATACTGCCTTTTCCTTTACACAGTATCACAAGAGATAATCAGCCAGCATCTGAAGAAGTAGGTTTCCATTTCCACCCCTCTCTAAAAGAATTTGAGCCTGATTGCCCATGATTAATTTCCCCTGCCTGTACATTACACTGAGTCAGAACAACATTCTCTCTTGTCACTTCTATTTCACAAAATAATCAAGTATACTTTGAGCCAGAAGGATGTGTAGTAACACTTCTGTAACCCAGTGATGAGGGCACTTCTGGTAAAATGAAGTCACACTGAAAACCAATATTTACATTTAATGTATTTCAAATAAAGTACTAATTGGGTCAGGTTTATGGTACCATATATATTCTCTTTGATGTAGACTCACTACATTTATGCTCACTCTCAAGCTCACAGCTAAATGCTTTTTTTGTTTTGGGGGAGTAGGGGAATCATGAGCACATTGTTTTTCCTGCCTAGACTGATATACCCAGACTGCTCCAAAAAATTCAAGCCTTAAGCACAGAAACACTTTGTTCTAAGTCCCTTTGCCACTGATTGATTTGGAATACAGCTGAGAACTTCGTTGGAGGTTACTGTCTCCAGCTATTTCTCCCATAAAATTAACTGAATTAAGTGTTGCTGCAGAGACAGGACTGGAGCATTTTCCCCAAAACTAACTTGTACTTCAAGAGAGGAGTTTTGTTAGGATAAGTTTGGAACAAAACCTAATATCAAATTTCATTATTTTTCTTATATGTGAAATGTGAAGAGAGCTATCGCTCAACCCAGTGAACAGTTCTTCAAGAGCAACTTTCCAGGAAAAGATGTGGCCCTTTTTGGGAGACTCCCAGCATGACCTGTACAGCTCAAACTGTGCACAGCTATGACACACACAGTCTGCAAGTGTCAGCCTCACTCATGTTACCCATGGTGATGTCTGCAGGGCCTCATCTCTACTCTGTGTTGAAAATGGTAGGGAATATTGGAGGAGAAATGACTGGTTACCTTTGGTGTGTGGGAAAAATGATTCAGGCATCTGTGCTGAGCTACTTTGGCCACTGAACAAACTAGAGGGTCCCGTCCCACTGACAGTGGAGAAGATGCTGTGGGTATCTAGAAACCACCATCTTAGGATTCCAAATATTATATTGCAGCAAATTCCAGGTTGATCTTTACTATGTGAGTGCACATGAATTATACATTTTGCTATCTGAAAGGAAGGTGAAGATGCATTGGTGTCACCTGATGTCCTATTATTGTTTGTGTGCTTTGTCCTTCACAGTAGCAGTAAGGCAGATGGTCGCAAAATGTAACTTCTGTGAAATTGTAAGATTTCAGCAGCACTATCCCCCTGTCTCTGGCAAAAGCAGCAGTTACACAGCACTGGAGTGACCAGCACTGTGAGTACCTTGAACTGATATCAGTGCTCCAAATCCTGCAGGTTTCAGAGCTCTTGTAAGCTGGGATAGATGCATGGGTGAGGTGATGAGAGGTATAGGAAATAGCAGTGCCCCGTCCCAGAGCTAGAAATGGTGCAAGGCACCATGTTTCCTGCTGACAGAAATGCTTGGGCCTGTTTTGTCCCTGTTATGCACAAACTTTTAGAATCATTGGTTGGAGAAGACCCTTAAGATCATCAAGACAACTGTTAATGTTGCACTGCCAAGTCCACCACTAGAAAATGCCCCTAAGTGTCATTTGTTTGGTTTTAAATCAAGCACATATGGAAAAGGACCTATGGAACTGCTTCTACACAAGCAGGCAGCTCTTCTTTACTCACAGTTTCCTGCAGCATAGTCAGAGGATTTCAGGTGTCTTGACTGGTCAGGAGTAACCTCTAAAGAACATATTTTTACCCTGGGAGAGACTCTGCAATGTCTGTGTCCTGTTTTGGATTCATCTTCTTCCCACATCATACTGGTTCTTAAAATCTATGTGCCATGGTGAGGATAGGAAGTGGAGAAGAGCCTACTTACTTAGGTCAAACTTTGTGTGACTGGGAGAACAACAAACTAGGCTGACAGTGGCACCAGCAGAGCCTCTTCATGTGAGAAACATGTTCAGGTGCAAAACAGAATCGTCTGCATCAGCACCTGTAGCATCTCACACTGTCCATGCCAGCCTAGTAAGTGTCTCTTTGGCAACAGCCTGCTCCTAGAGATCTCACACATCCAGCACCTCTCTGTAGGTACAGATATTAATTGTTAGATCAGGCAGTAAAAAACAGTATGATTTACAAGTCTCAGGCCTTGGTCTTAATCACATGTCTTTTCAATGCAGGCAAAATCAATAAGAATATTTAATTCTGATTTTATGTTGGCATGAATAAGCATGCTAATTCTACTATTATGGGTTGTTAGTAATCCTTTTTTTTTTCTTCTTCTTTATAAAGCACTCATACCCTGCTGTGCAAAACAGGGTCTTTATAAATTATACCAGTATGGGCAGTTATGGTCAACTTATACAGAATTAACTTATGTTATCTTACATATCACCTCAGTTGTCAATACCAACTCATTCTAAATGACAAAAATCAATACAATGTTTTAAACAAAGATTTTAATATTATTCATTTTTGTTATTATAGTATTCCCTGTAAATTTCCAGATAAGTGTAATTAAATATAAGTTTTCACAAGCTCATGAAAGGAAGGAATAGTTTAAAAATTGATTCATAAAGGAAGTTTTAATTAGAATTATGAAAGACAATGAAAGCAATGAACTTTGTCAGTAGGAATATGGCTCTTTCACAAGTAGATCTTTGAAGAAGTTGGTCATTAGCATATTTCTATATTTTGCCCGGGAGCACTTCAGCCAGACTTATTCAAGTTTCATTAATATTTTAAAATTTGTGGCAAAAATGTAACTTTAATTACGGGGTTGGATTATTTGAAAATTAAAATACTGCCTTTAGCTGTACTAAAAGAGCACTCAAAAGAGACCTTGTGAGAATCTTATTTCTCCTTAAATCCCACAAGATGGAATCAATTTCTATTTTAATTAATAGCTTATTTGCCAGTCATTTACAATTCAGTGCATAGCCTTGACTGTTAGCACCTCTAAATACTCATTCCTCATGCTGGGTAAATTATTTTCCAGCATCAGGAAAAGGTCTCTGCTGCAATGTCTTTTTTGAGGCAATGAAGGCTTTGGGAATTGATCCATGTGGCACATTAGGTTGTATCAAGGAGATACAGCTATGAACATGGAAGACTAAAACCATTGCAAGGATACCATCACGTGGATGGGCTGCCACCCTCAGCAGCAGCAGCTTTCAGCTCAGCCTGGGTGGTGCAGGAAGAGCCATTCTTCCCTCATTTCTTCTTTAAACTAAACAGTGTCAAATGTTAATTGAAGGAAATCAGCCAGTTCTCCTCTCTACTTCCTTCTGCCCCAGTCCCACACTTCCCCCTCTCTCCACATCTGCTGTGTCCTTCCATCTACAAGCAACCAGACTCTGTAGTCTCTCACAGCAAGACCCAGCCCTTTATTTTATGCCTCTTCAGCTTTGTTACTGCATTTACTTACCTTTTTCATATTGAAAAATCTGACTACTCCTCAGGAGCAATGTCTTTACAATTCCTTAACGTCCTACCTTGCCACTCAGAATAACTGTGCATGTTTCTAAATAGATATGTCATTTATTTCCACCTTTTTTGCCTGTATAACAAGCCTGTGCATTAAAAAATCCTAAATTCAGCAGCAGTATGGGCCTGGGTATACAGATGCCTGAAAAATATAAATGGGATGTTTATTAGAGAACTGCTTTTTCCTAGGAATCTACCATTTATCAGTCTTCCATATTCTGATGTTCTGCATCTCCTAATCCAAACTTCCTCTTTCCTCAAACCCACTGTTAAAACAGAGCCCCACAGCCAAGGACTGGGGGAAATGCTGCATCCACAGCTGCTGCACTGGATGGCAAATCCACACAGCTGTTGCTGCAGCTACAGCAACAAGAGGGTATGTGAGGATTTGAGTTGCTGCTTTGCAGGAATAGCAGCTTTAAAGGAGTGCAGGATATACACATCAATATACTGACCTGTTTACGTTATAAAACATAATTAGTTGCTTACAGAATGTGGGGCCCCAGCAGAGGAAGTTCAAGCAAGCAGTATAGTATAAACTTTGCAAAGAAGCTTTCAGGTTTGCAGAGTCTATTGGCGCTCTCCAAAACGGCGTCGCCAACGTCAGCCAGGTAGGTGCCACTGCAAACACCACCAGGGTAAATACTGAAAGGTCAGCTCCCCTTTTGTGCCAGTTGTGTGTGCCTGTTCTTCAGTCTTTTCGCTCTAAACAGACCGATATCTGTATGTGTGCAAATATTAAAACATACATTCTTACACTGGTGCCAGTGTCTGTTTTTTCTTAAAGAAGCGGTATTCATATGTGCAAACAAGACAGTTATAGAGGGCATGGACTGCAATATTTACACACCACAGTTCCTTCTTGCCTTGAAAAAGGAGGAAAAGGGACAGGTCTTTCCTGCTTAGGAGAGCTTTGGGATCTTGGCACCTTTGCAGTAGTACCTGACCAGTCTGAGGAAGAACTTTGTGAGTTCTTCATGTGAACCATGTGGTCTTCTGCAAATGATCCTCCAAAGGATGCTATAAAATTCAGTGCAGCCAACTGGAAGCAACATAACAACATTTACTCAAAGTCTGTTTCCTTTGGGAAAGAAACTTGATGTGGCTTTATTTTAATTGGTTTGTACTATTTGAGAGAGGGGGTGTGAAATGTTCAATCTACAGTAGGACTCATGGTTGGGGTCTTGCAAGAGACAGAGATTTGAAAGGCTTCCTCACATCATTTTGGCACACGTCAAAGAGGATGCTGAAGTGTCTGTGGCTGTCACAGTATGATTGTGCTATGGACATGTGTACCTGGTAATGTCACAGAGCAGGACATTTGGGCTACTTGGGAAAGATATCCCTATCTGCTGCTGTTGTCACCAGATCTGCAACTTCCCAGAGTGAGTGCATGGCTAAAAAGGGGAAAGTTTGATTTCTTCATTTCCTCTGTGCAAATCATATTGACTTAGTAATGGAGGAAAAAAAGGAGCTATCCCTCACATATTGTTGATAGTCTGTATGTTCTTTGCAGTTAGCCAATCAAAATACTGCTGTGTTTGTGTCCTTTGCTATTGCTTGTCAGTCTTGTAATAGAATAGCACAAAATTTTTGGTCTCTGGTCTGTTATTAGGAAAGTGATGTTTTAATACTTGGGGGTTTGTAGTATATTCTGTAAGAGGCATACAGCAGTTTGGTTTGGGTTTGTGCTTTTTTTAAGTCTCATCATAACACTTTGAAAATAGTAAAATGGTGAAATACTGCCACTTATGTGCAAAGTTGTCAGGGTGCATATTAAGGGGGTTTTCTTAAAAGGTGCTTATGCCTGTGATAAATACTTCTCAGAAAATTCTAAGAAGCTGAAAGGTTTTTTGGAAGATTGTGAAAACTGATCCTTGTGGTTTTGGTGAAAACTTGTGGATGACATTTTTTAGATATTGTGGTCTTTTTCTCCTAAATATTTCCTATCACATGAATTTACAATAGAATTACTATGCATGAATGATAGCGTATCACATACTCAAAATAATACTATCATAATAAAAAGCCACACAGCATTAATGTGGTGACCCACCTGCCTCTGGGCAGATTTTAACTCTACATGTTTTCTCACCTCAGCCAGGTTTCCCTTCACAATCACTTCCTGACATCAGGACCACCCACTCATTGACATATGATAAGGTTTTGAAAAATGACCTGTCAGCAAGATTCAACATCTATACTTAACAAATCATGATAAAAATAACTGAAGTTTCTAAGGTTCCCAAAATACACATTAGAAAAAATGTTCTGAGGGAGCTATATAATGCATTATTTCCAGATGTATAATAAATATCATGCTTCTTTAAAAAATGCTAAGAAAGCAGTTTCTTCCAACATTTAAGACAGTTTAAGGTACAAAGGCACATAAAGTAAACAGCGTTAAGTGCAGAAAGATGTTTTGGAACTGGTAATGTCAATAGGGATTTCTGTAAGGAAACTAAAGCCCGAAGTCCTCCTAATTATAAAGCTTGTAATAAGTGGCTTTAATTATAATGTATATATTTTCATGTGCAGAAAAGTTATTTAAAAAATCGCAGTGAAAATATTTCTATTGTATTTCACATTTCCCACAGCCAACTGCTTTTTCAGCTTTCATACCCTTCCAGGCTGCTGCTCTCAGTACGGTGCCTTTGTCAGTTCATAGAGGTACCTCCATGCCTGCACCCAGCCTTTTCTTCTGCATGAGATGAAACTCTCAAATCTCTTTGGGAAGCCTTGATTCTTTCTTGGACTGCAGATGTTCTTCAAACCGTGCTTTGGACCTCTGGTGGCTCAGCATTTTCCCTGATCTCACGGTACATTTGGTAACACAAGCCAAGGGAAGCTGCGCGCTGCCTCCTGCAACTGCATCTCCCATGAAAGTGGAAAGTATCGAGTTGTCCTGGAGAACCCTCAGGAAGGCCAGCTGCCAGCTCAGATCTTGTGGACAACAACTCTATGCTGATAGAGCCTAAAATAAGTCTAACCAGGACTGATACATTTTGAAGCCTTTCCAGAGGGCTTGTATAAATAACTCATAAACAGTTACACACCATCTACTGAATACAAAGAATCCACTAAGTTTTACTGGAATGTATTGATTGTTTTGTGTGTGCAGCGTTCAAAACTATACCCTATACTTTGTGCACTTACAACCATCTTTGTTCACATTCCATTTTTTCTCCAGTTAGGCCTCTTAAAATATTTGTCACTATTTGCTCACCACAGTATTGTTCCAGCAGTTCTTGCCTGCTAAAAAAAAAATTCTCAGTCTCTTTCATTCCACAGCTTTGTTTTACAAGCCTGAACTCTTTCCTTTGGCCTTTCTTATGCTCACTGTCTTTTTCTTTTCATTCTTGGAACAGAGCAGGCATTTGTTTCTTTGTCTCTCTTACTTCAATTCCTCAACAATTGTTTTCCCTTTCCTTGGCTTTAGTTTTCCATCTTCTCTCCATCTGTCTTTTCCTTATACTCCACCACTCCACTAACATGGTAGGTCAGGCTACACTGTTGGATGAGACCCAGGAAAACATCTCCTGCTATAATCGCCAAATATAGCAACAACAGAAGACAGCTGGGTCCTGTTACACAGATCAGATTTTTAGAAAAAGTTTGATTATTAAATGGCAAGTGCCTGTGTTTTCTTTTTTTTTTTCAATGTCTGCTTTTATCTTTACCTTTCAAGTAGCAATGCAGTACAATATCAATTTAATATCACTGCTACAAAATAGTTAATAGAGTGGAAGTAGAAACTGCATAGCATGTAGGGAGGGTATGGAGCTGAACCCGCAGCTGGGGTGAAATGGCTCTCCTTGGAAGAACTCGGTTCATTATAATCTAACTGTTAGCCTAACACACATCCCGATTTACCTGCCTTGAAGGTACAACCACCTGCCATTGAGCATGTGCTCTATATTTTATTAATTATAATTTTAAGAGCAAAGCGAGAGAATTTTACACCCACCTTTAACAAAAGTATGCATGACTAGAGCCACTCAACGTCCAACTAAACATAAAGAAATAGTATAAGAGTAAGTTAAGAATGGGGAGAAGTTAGGGAAGACTCCATTTTAACTTCTACGATCAGTTGATGGGCTGAACTTGTCTTCTCCCCCATTGGGATGTCTATTGGGTAAGAACCATATTCTATGCTCGCTAAATTTTTACCTCGAGATAACTTTTACTGGTGATTAGACCATGTCTTTAAACTGCTTTGAATACATTTTTGCAGTCAGATACCATCACCTTTTCAAACCTTTTCAAACCTTAACCTGTCACACTTTTCTGTTAACAGTGTGTATATAAATAAAATGTGTTATTTCACACACGGCGAGCGTTCACGGCAGTCGCCGGCAGTGGGTGACATACTTGACTAAGAGTGGAGATCATGGAGGGGTGTCTCTTATGCTGTGACCCTGAACATACTGGTCAAACCACCCTCTGATCCAGCAGTGGAGTGTGCCCATAATGGGACATAGACAGACTGGTCAGCCACAAGGCGCTCACAGACCAAACAAACAAAAATGACGTTAGGAAAGCCTCCCCCTTTCATATGACAGTCCCATATCTTCAGTCTCTCACTTGGCTACAGGACATAACATGGATCCTAACTTCAATGTCCTTGATTGATTAATTTATGGTTATTAAACATACTATGGAATATCAGTGAGTGAAGAACTACAGCAAGCATTTAACTTCTGTGTAAGGACCTGAAAACACATGTTTTTTACATGTGTTTTCTCTTCATTGTCTGAAAGTATCTTCTGTGATCATACACAGAGAGTAATCAACTGATATGCTTGTTATAATATTTCAACTGTTTTGAGTTCCAGGTATGCCATTTAATTATAACCATTTCAAATCTGATTTGTCTTTGAAGAAAATATCTAGATGTCTTACCAAACTCTGAAAACATGATTGATAAGAAAAATTTTGGTAGGCATTTCAATCCACTAAAAGAAATGTTGAGGTGGCACAGCTAAACTGATGAGCTGCTGAAAAAGAAGTTGAAAACAGCCCATAATAAATTAAATTACATTATTTGTAAGCCAAGATCTCCTGATGAGGAAAATTATTTTAATGAACCTCATTTTTTCCCCATTAAAAGAAAATCTGTAATAATTTGTTTGTGAAATAATCCTCCTTAAAAGACTATCCTAGATCTCTGCAGATCTAGTTTCAGACAGATACTTGACTTCTAGGAATTAATTGTTCTTATCAGAAAACAATTAAGAGAATTTGGACTTAATATTTGCCAATTTTAAAGTGATTTAATGGAGAACTCTGATTCACATCATCATCTTTTCATATCTACAACAAAAAATATTTTATTCCATGTCAGGGCTGTACTATAGTTGGAAATTCATCGTAGTTGAAAATAAGTGAAACACTCTTGTCTCTGTCTCGCTCTTTTCCTTCCTGGACTGCTTAATACAACACCTCATTTGTATTTATTAGTTAGTTCTACTTCTCTGTCTTTTTATTCTGGCTTTCTGCCTTCTTTTAGATGCCTTTTTAATTAAATCTTATTCTGTCCTTTCATTACTTATTAATGTTTTCATTGGCAAGCATTTTCACTCTCCTTACACAGCAGAGTCAATTTATTTCAATAATCTTATTTAGACCTAGTTATCAGCAATAACACAAATAATCCATTTGTTAATTATGTGAATTGAAGTGTCAATTTCAGAACACATATTCCTAACACAAGGTCAAATGACCATACATGGAGTGTGGCTTCTGCTTCATTAGAAAATGTGCTGACTATTAATGTGACAGCATCTGATGGAAATTATTTACAACTTCTTACTAGGAACACTTGAGGTAATGGTTTTCCTATATGTCCATTGTGAAGGAGACTTTGAATATCAAAGTTAACCTCCTCATTTTGGCCAGCCCTCTAAAGCAGCCTACATTGACTGTACAGGAGCTCAGACTCCTAGTTTAGGTGCCTGAAGTCAGGCAGTGCAAATAACCTCAATGTCTCTGCAAATCACCAGATCTCATTTAACAAAGTATTGACCAAGACACTTTTAACGGTATCTCTTCTTTCAGCGGTGTTCTCATGGAGTAGTTTTCTGGTAATACTTCCAAACTTCTCTCATCTGTAAACCTCAATCCACATTTTGTACTGACTGCTACATTTCTTGCAAACTTGCCTTCATTGAGTAATGGTTTGAAGAAAAGGCTCTCATTTTTTGTTCTTTGTCATGGTTTCTCATCTTCTTTACCTGGCCAGTGGACTAATTCCTAGCACTTTCACTCCTACCCTTATAAATAACAGCAGATTTTAATATCTACAATTTCCTTCAGAAAATATTAACAAATAAAATGTGAAAGCACCTAATTTTGTATACTTTCCTTGGTTTTCTGATCGCTTCTGTATGCAGTGAGCAATTTAAGCAACACAGTTTCTTCTTTTCGGTATTGGCAAAGACATAGCTTACTTCAAGTTCTTCATTATGCCATAATGAAGAAGAGTACAAGAAAAAGATTACCTTGGCTTCAGTCATGTGTGCTAGTTAAGGTTATAGGAAATCTTAGCTTGCTATCATCTGTCACATGGCTACTGATAAGCTATGATTCCAATGGCTGCCAGGATCACTGTGGCTGCTGGGTGACATCAGTCTGAAAGGAATAATTTACTAGTAAGTATCTCTTGCTTTCAGAGAGGCTGCAACACAAGCCCGAGGGGCTCTGTGTGGAAGGCATGGACACACTTCTGCCAAACAAACGTTGAGCTCAAGTACCATCAGCAGCTTCACAGTTGCAATCAAAACCAAAATAGTCTGTAGAGTAAAGTATAAAAGTAGCTCACACCAGTGAAAAGTAGCTGAGTAGTAAGTGGATGGGTATACAAAAGGAAATTATTTGGAAAACAAACTATTTCAGCGCTTGCACAAAGGGAAAGGTGAACTTTTTCAGAGAGGTTATTGGAGCTTTGAACTGTCCTTTCCATCTGACTCAATGCTCTGTTTCAAGCTTCTCTTCTTCTGTAGCTTACTGGCTCTGGACTAATTATAGGTTAATACCTTAAGGAGCAGTTACACAGAATTGCCTTCTGTGTACTGGATGTTACACACCAGCCTTTGGCTGCTGTCCCCACCGCAACACCAGGCTGCCTGTGTAAGTGGTAAAACAGACACACAGGACACTGAGGACAAACAGGCATCACCACAGCAGCCACAGCCCCACAGTGGCACAACCACAAAACTAGCATTCATAAAATAAGGAACTATATACAAAAAGCTGCCTACGCTGAAAAAAAACAGACTTTTCAGATGCTGGAGCTGTTAAATATAAGTGAGAGAACATTTTCACCCTGGTTCCACAGGAGTTAGCAGTGACATATCTACAGCTAAAATACTCTGATGACATGACATTTTATGGCCTACAGCATCAGAGGACAACCCCATTGACACCCACTCAAAAACAGATGTAGAAAACTGAATATTGAGAAGACATGTTGTATTTAATTGCTGTATCTGAGAAAAAGTTTCCCAGAGAAGCAGCTGCACTGTACTTATTGATTCTGTAGTGTTCTTACATTCCCTGAGGTTCCTATGCATAAGTCTGGGTTGTGATTCAGTTACAATTACATGAACACAGGGTCCTCCAAGTCCCTCTGCTGTGTATAATGTCACACATGCTTTAGCATCACATTGTCTCTTATCCTGAGGCACCATCTCTGGGGCAGCATTAGGGTTAGGTGACTGACCTAGGGTTAGGCAGCTCTGCACTGGGATGTGCTGTTGTGGATGAGAGATTGGAGATGCAGTATCCAATGTAGGATGAATGTCATAGAAGATAAACAGGAGAAGAAAATCAGACAGGTGTTTCTCACACAGAAAATCAGTGTTTTTCATTATTTTGTCCATTATCACAGCACCATGTGCTTTTCAAGAAGGTAATATGACACATTTTTAAACATAGGCATTAATATTTTAGTGTAACTTTTTCTCATGCCCAAAACACATTGTATTGTCATCATGTCATAAGATTTCTTACTGCCTTTTTCTCTCTGTAATATATATATGTAGAGGATTTCTGACATAGGAATAAAACAATAAGCCTTTGACAAAGAGCCTACTAACTTGGTAAAGGTTTTGATCCTTATTTCTAGTCTTCTGCTGTTTTAATTTGTGGTTACAAAAAATATCTCTTGCTAAGAACATTTTCCTGTATTATTTTGGTGTTTTGTTTACTTAGTCTGTAAATATACAAGGCACTTGACCTGAGTTTTAAGAGTTGTTATGTAGGTATGATGGGAATATGGAGGGTAGTGAAGTAAAAATACATTTACAGAGGCTACATTTTACTTGTGTGCATCAGTGTCTGTAACTGAGAAAACACAAAGTAAAGTGTTAAACTTCTGGATTTTTAAGAGCAAAATGCATTTCACAAAAACAATATTTCCATTTCTTGATTTCTTAATAAAACTGCAAATGCAAATACAGAATTACATCAGTTTTGAAGGAACTTTAAATGTTCCTTTAGCAGAACTATTGTGCAATAGATTTACTGTTATTCCTTAAACAAATTTCATTACTTGCTGATACAGCTAGGACTTTTTAAGCTTAGTACAAACTAGTTACTTTTTAATATTTTCTTGCTTTGATAAAGACATACCTCTCTCTGAATTTTATTTTTTTTTTCTCAACCTGTACAGTGTTCACTCAAGCTGAACTTGTATATGTGTAGTTTCTTTATAATCAGAAGGAAATGGCACACTCTACTCTGGATAATCATCATCACCATAAAAAAAAGAAACCAAGAAAAAAATTTAACACCTCCAGACAAAGTACTGTTATGGGCTCAAAAAGAGAGTTGAAAAATTCACAGAGGAAACAGTATCAAAAGAGATCAAACACAAATGCCTCGTGCCTGAGGAACCCATGAGACACAGATGGCCAGAACCTAGGAAATTATATTGAGAAGTATAAACAGGTGTCCTGCTCTTTTGTTCCTCCTGAAGCACCCATGCTGGCTATTTACATAGAGGCAGTAATGAGGTAGATCTATCTCTCTGTTCTTTATGTCCTGCATACATAAAGTTTAGATACCTAATGCAATGAAGTTTAGATACATGAGATGTAGGAGAAAAAAATAGAGAAAGTAATTGTATCATAAAAATATAATGTAATGCTAATTTCTGAAAAGCACCCCAGGAATCATACAACAAGGCAATGAGCCATGTGGCACTCACTGTTTGAGATCAAAACCCACTCCCTGAAATGCTAAAAGCTAATCATGTAGATTATTTGCTGTTGGCTCTTGATGGTGATTTGGCATTTGACCAATGAGTAATTCACAGATCAGGAGGGAGGTTTGCCTCCTGATTAAATGGATAACAAACATTTTAAACAGATGCTCAACATGAATGCAAACCAATAATAATGTACTTCCACTGTGAACTTTTGAAATTTATGGATAATTTCACAGATACTGCATAGCAGCCAAAACGCTTGCTGGCAATAACTGATTAGATAACATAGAGAAAGAGAAACAGCCATTCTAGTTTTATGTGTAAGGGTATACATATATCCCTTTCATTGTCAGGGTCTTCATTAGGTCCTTCCCTCTCTGGAGTAGCCTGATAATGTGTAGCAAAACCCATAGGTGTAAATTCAGCACCTGAGTTATTTTCACTATTCTCCCTGAGAAAAGACCCTAGTTACAGACAATGTTTCCAATTTGTCCTCCACAGAGTACCATGTATTATCTGCAAAAGTTCTTAAAGAAATCCTGCCTGAATGGAGATAGTTAATATATCTCTTACAGCAACAGCATTTTAAGACTTGTCTTGCCTTGGGCAAGATGGTCTCTGAGATTTCGGTGTGGCTCTTGAGTTTGTAGGAGAGAATTCAAACTGCATAATCTGTGAATTCTTTCCTTGTTTTTTTTGTCCACATTAAATCTCACAATTTTCCACATAATTGATTTTTTTTTCTATATAATTGGACCTGGCAACATAATTTCTAAAATTCAGTTATACCTTGCTAAACAAAAATGGATGCAGATTATATGGGTTAATATGAGCATTGTTACAGAAACTAAGACATATAAGTAATTTGGCAATTCAGTGATATGTTAATGTTAGAAAAATAATTCAGGGTCAGTGATAGTGGAAGTGATGGTTTCAAGTAATCAGAGCTGCTGATTACAGCCACTTAAATAAACATCTTAAATTTTTTTCTCCAAAACTGAAAATAATTTTTTTCAGATGAAAGAATAAGCTCTGAAATGACAAGCTCTTACAGTAATTGATGTTTTAGAAGGAGATTGCCTAAATGTATATAAATTATTTCACAATGAAAGGGCAAAGGAACTTCTAATTTTTTTTAATTGTTAAATTTAAAAACTAAGGAGAAGAATGTATTTACAGTCATAGTTTGGCATCACTGACAAAAGCCAAATGTGTGGGAAAGGAAAACAGTGAAATAAAGAATATTCAAGCAAAGGTAATATTGCTTCCTTTTAGCATAGTCAAATTAATTCACAAGCTGTTCTAAACCTAAAATATTGTCTGAATCAGACATTGAAAAGAAATTTGAAAGATGCTGGACTGCTACTTATTCTATTAAATTTAAAACTATGATTTTAAAAAGCATGGGACGAGCAGAACTACTGAAGTCTCTAAAAGGACATTTAACCAATAAGATGGGCTACAATATAAAAAATGGGACATATATCAAGAAAAACAAAGTTCCCATTGGGGAAATAAACAAGATTAAATTGATAGCAATATAGTTATTAAACAGACACCAAGGAGACAATTTTAAATTTAAAAAAAAGAGTGGGAATGTTGTGATGAAGTATTAATGAATTCAATCAAGAAAATTCAGAAAGTATTCCAAATAATTCATAGGAATGCAAGAGGAATAGCACTTTTATGGACAAGTCCATGACATGAGAATAACAGGAGCCAGTGTACCCCTTGTGGCCAAGAAGGCCAATGATGTCCTCGGTTGCATTAGGAGAAGTATTGCCAGCAGGTGGAGGAAGGTGATCCTGCCCCTCTGCTGGCCCCGGTGTGGCACCCCTGGAGTGATGGATCCTGTCCTGAACCCCTGATACAAGAGAAACACAGACATACTGGAGAGAATCCAGTGAAGAATCACTGAGATCATTAAGGGACTGGAGCATCTCTCCTATGAGAAAATGCAGAGAGAGTTGGGACTGTTGAGCCTGGAGAAGAAAAGTCTTCAGGAGGATCTTTAATAATGTCTATAAATACCTGACATGAGAGGGCAAAGAGGACAGATCCAGGCTCTTTTCAGTAGTGCCCACAACCAAAGAAAGTGAACACAAATTGAACACAAGAGGTTCTCTCTGAACAAGAGGAAACATCTTTTCATTGTGAATATGACTGAGCACTGGCGCAAGTTGTCGAGGGAGGTTGTGGAGCTTGCCATCTTAGAGATGTGTAAAAGCTTTCTGGACATGATCCTGGGCCACTGTCTCTAGGTGGCTCTGCTTGCAGCAGGGGGGATTGTATCAGGTTCCTTCCATCCTGAGGTATTTTGGGATTTTGAGTAAGGAAAGGCTTTGGAATCATGAACAAGTAAGTGGTATTCACCGAACAGGAAATACTGTCCTCCTGAGCACTTGGACAATGGGACTTCTGGTATTGAAATGGAACTTTTTAAAAAAGTTCTTTAAAAGAGGTAGGATACATTTGGAAGACACATGAACTCACTCTTAGGTTTAGTTCACAGCTGAAGGAAGGAAGATCAGATGCATGGAGGTATTAAGAGTGAGAGACAACTGAGGAATACGTGTCCTAAAATTAATAATAAAAGCAATGCATTTACTATATTTTACACATATATTATATTTTATATATTATTATATTAAAATATCATACTATATATTATATAGTATTATATTTTACACAGCCAGAAAAAAATGAAGACAAAAAATAACAACAAAAACTTGAAATATTTATATAACAGCAAGCTCTAGCAATAAATATTACAGTCAAAATAATCACACATCAGATGAAACCAGATATGATAGAAATGACATAAACCTGTGTGGCATACTTTCCTAAATGCCTTATCCCATGTAATGTAGAAGACTTCTCATTTGCAAGTTCTGTAGCTGGCTTTTGACTTCCAGCTCTGCAGTCACTCAGGCTGCCCTGGCCAGTATTTTCCAAAGCTTCTATGACAGTAATTTTCCCTTGCTCTGGTTCAGTTGCACCTGCAATCTTATGCCTGCAGATTTCATAACTATTGTTAGTGCAGGCTGTTATGGGAAGGCACCTTGCAAATGCATCTCAACATCCTTCATACACCAAATGGACTCTCACAACCCTTGGGAAGGTCTGTCCAAACATAACCATCATGAATGCCCGTGTGGGACTCTGCTGGACTGAGAAGCAAAGGAAACTGGTGAGAAGCTCCAGTGATCTTGTGTTTGTCTGTGAAGGCTGTGAGGACCTTGTAGGCAAGCAAAAGATTGAAGAATCATGAAGCCTAAAAGGCACATATTGAGATTAACCACATGGCAGAGAAGTCAGTGAAGAGACCTCTGCCTAGAAAGCCAAGAAATACTGAGATAAATTAAGGATTTTTGAAAGCTAAACTGTATCTTTAAAGAAAACAAACAAACAAAAAAGTTAAAACAGATAACGGATTTCCTAGACCTGTATCTGTGTGGGAAAAGAGGTCAAGGAATAAAGAATCACTATGCCATGCTGTGATGACTAGGTACGTTTAAGGATAATCAAAATATAGTCTTAGACTAGATTAATATTTTGCTTTCCTTCTCAGTCAGAATAATTATACTGAGCATAAGGGCAAAGACAGGACGGAAAATGGGAAATGAGAGCATGGAAACAAATAGGACTTCGACCAAAGTATAATCAAACTTTAGGACAGCCTGCTGTGTCGCAATGTGCTTTATGTGAAACCAGTATTTGAGCTGGATAAGGAAGAGATTAGAACAAAAGTTGAACGACCTTGAGGACCCAAGTATTACAGATGGGAAGGAATTCAAGACTACAAAGTATAGGGTCATGAACTTAGAGATTAATACCAGGAATCTCTGTTATAAATTTGGGAGCTAATCACTGAGAATGACAGAAGAGGAGGAAAACTTGTGTATGCTATCCATCACAGGAAATCTGGATGATGTGATGTGTCTGTGAAAAAGGCAAGGAAGGATACATCCACACAAAAGGAGTGAAACAATAGTGCCTTTATATGAATCATTGGTAGGGCTCCATGTATAACAGTAGTTGTCCATGTCTAGGGAAGCAGGATTCAGAATGGGACAAAGGCACAGATCAGTTCAGAAGATCACAAGAATAAAGTCCTTTTGTATAATAAGTGACAGCAACTGTATGTTTTTTAAAAATTCAAAGGTTAAGATAGTCTGTCTAAAAATGTCTTTAGGGTGTTTTTTCATTCACCATCAGGAAGATAATACAGCTGTTTAAACTAAAGGACAGAGGTGAAACAAGACAAAGTCATAAATTAACTATGACAGAACTGAGGCTGGAAATTAAAAGAATATTTTTAACCACAAACATTAGGGAATAAAGTAGATTTTAGTAAAAGTTCTTGGGGCAAAGCTTAAATGTTTTTAGCCAGACTTTCTGCAATTTATGAAAGGAATTATATGAACTTTCATTATTCTGGCTTTTGTAGTCTGTCATCTTGGAAGTTCTTTCAGTCTCTTTTAGGTAAGATCCAAGTTATCTAAACAAAGGCTAAAACTATTGTTCACCCTCATTGCCTTCTGTGAGAGACCACAGCTAATCCTGGTATCAGTGAAGTTCTGTCAGAACAGATCTGCGTGTATAAATATTTTGCAAATTCTGCTGATTAGTTATTTCTCAATAAGCTGTAGTGGGGATGAGGACAGCAGCACAATTTGAAGAGAAAGATTAAATGTAGCAAACGCCTCAAACTATAGCTATGGATAATACCTGGACATCTTTCCTTCAAAGCAGAGAGCCCTCTCTATCCTTTTAGAAAAAGTGTGTGTGGGCAGTGTTGAACTAAGGCCCATAAAGAAAATGTACTAGGCACAGAGGTAGTTCCATTGGCAAGTTGCACAGATTTCAAAGGTACCACCACAGCTTTTTCTTCAGTCCAAAGTTGTCATAAGTAATTTCTCTATCTGTGTGTCTGTGTATCTATTTTTGATAGATATTCTACTTTTCTGGTTGCCACATGCCCAAGACTCTGGTAAATGCTGAGTGCCATCCTAAAGAAATTGTTCTTGACTGTGGATAGATAATAGCAGAGAGGATATGAAGGATGAGGACTTTACACAATCACATGCATGCACATGCAACACGCAGACAGCACATAGATCACCTGCCTGAACAGTTTGAGTGCTTGAGACAAGTACTTTGTCTTTGTTCCCCACTTAGTAATGAGTCATATAGCTCCTAGGACCAAGAAGAAAAGGTGAAAAAACATAGGAAACCACACAGACCCAATAAAAAAATGTGTCTACATCTTTCTTTTAACCCTAACAGAAAATGGACCTCCTCATCTATGATCCTTATGGGACCCTTCCCATTTGAAAGATTATACAATCATATGATTCTGTGATCTATACATACCTTTAATGCATCTAAAATCTGTATACTATTTCAAAGTATTTGATTTTTATTTGTATGGAAAAATATCTTTTGGGATTTCTTATATTGGAAAAATAGAACACCCAGCCCATCCCCTTGGTAGATCTGATTCCTCTGTCAAGTCTCTGACCCAGCTGCCAGAATTGTGGTGGGGAAAGGACAATAAATTTTCACTGAGGCTGGGCTGACTAAAAGGCATCTTATGTAAATGGGTGCAATTGCAGCTTCATTTTAAACTCTTTCCTGATCTCAAGTCTGAATGCTGTTGTATTTGGCTTGGTTATACAGACTTTTACAGCAAACATTAACATTCAAAGAGCTGGCTTGTCAGAGATTTTGGGAATTTCCTAATTTTAGGAAGTGACTTCAGTGGGGCATCTCTGGTTAGGCCTGTGTGTAAGTATCAGTAATCAGATCCAAGGTGCTTGTGAGCATAATTCTTGCCTCTTTTCTGTGTCTGCCCAAACCTGTCCCGCTGAGTTCAAAGACAGATTACACATTCCTTATCTTTTGTAAACTCCTTTGGGTCACCTTATTCCTCCAAGTCTATCACAAGTTCTTTTTGATTTTTAAGATAATCTGTTGGCAAAGACATTCTTCCTAAAGCGGTGTCCCTGGACCAACCAGCAATGTGCCTTTTCTAATGATGGCTGATATTAATAAATAAGCAATAAAATATATCTGTATGTTTACAGAATCATATAATACATACAGCTGGAAGGGATCCATTATGAAATAAATTTTAATATATTTGAAATATGAAATATTATATCAACCATTTAATATACATGTATAAACAATATAGTATGATAAAATGATCAGGAACCTGGCAACCAAGTGACAATGAAGAGCTACAAGTAGGAATCAGCTCTCCCAGGTCACATCTCAATGATTAGATTTTTAAGTTAGAAAAATGTATTGGTGTGTTGAATATTTCCTGGGGATAACAGGTTTTCTGAGAGAAGAGGGAATAGGAAGCAAAGAGTACCCTCTTTTTTTTTAACACTTACCATCTCAAAATGCACTGAGGGAAATAAAGGATTACTTATCCTTTTGTGGTGCCTTTTTCCAAATTTCAGTTGTTATCTTACAGCACAAATAACACCTTTCCAAACTAATTCATTAACTGACATTATTTGCTCTGCACCCAGATTTTCTTTGCTCAGTGTTCTTGGCCTTTTATTCACCCATCATCATCTGGTTTAGAAGTCCACTTTCTAGTCTCTCATTTTGCCTCCTCCACTTTCTGGTGTTGCTGCATCTGGAAAAAGCACAGGGAGAGGTTGTGAAGGGTGAGCACCCAGTGCTATATTTCTACTTGGCAGAAGCTACAACTCCTCCTGCCTTGGGCTGCTCTGATGGCAGAAGGCAATGGTGCATGAGGAGCATTTAGCACAGTCTTGACCCTGCTAGCAAGGTGTAAATCAATTAGCTGTTGAGCTGGCAGCCTAAGGCTATAGAATGAGGGAGAAGAAAATCATGGCTATCCTAATTTGGATCTTAGGATCTTGTTTTGTTTTGAATTGTTTGCTGGGGAGACATGCTGCTTTGTTTGTTTGTTTGTTGGTTGGTTTGGTTTCGGCTTGACTTGGTTTGGGTTTTGATTGCTGATTTTCTTTTTTTAACCCCACAGGGAAAGCTCTCCAGAGCAGCAAGCTATCAATTTTCAGTCCTAGTTAATAGTAGCAATGCATCTGATACGTGTTTCTAAATGAGAGGCTAATTCTGTACAGCACCAAATTCCTTCAGCTGCTACCAATTAAGATGGGTAGTTCAACACCTCAGAGGCCTTATTTTATGGAAGTATGAGTTATCTCATCTGCGCTGATTAATTGAGATCCACTGAGGATAAAGTTCTGAATGCTCCCACTTTTCAAAGTACCCCTACACTGGGTAATGACTATTTTCCTGGGTAAACTTTGCCAAGACTGGGAACATAATAAAGAATTTAGGGCTCTAAAAGGCAGCATTTACTCATATGAATTATGCCATTTTATAGCAAAAGTTTCAGACTGCTACTCACATGAGTAAGAATTGCAGTTCATCCATCATTAGGAAAGTCATCAATAAATAAATGTTAAAATATAAATACATGGTCACATCCTCGATGCTGCAAAGAGCAGCATTTTAAAGTGTACTAAAAATTTAGCCTGCCAATAAATGTTCTTAATGAAACCGTTCAGACTAGTGTTGGAATAATTTTACTTGATACAAGTGGAAAAATTGTGCATAGTAACCTGTTGGGGAGGGTCACTTGAGGCAATGTGCTTGCATGTGTGTTTGAGAGGTTCTTCATGTAAGAGACAAATATTCAGTAACAGAAAAATACCAATATAACTTACAACATTAAAAAAATCATATAAGGAAAGATATTTATTTTCCAATTATGATCATCTTACTGTTATTACACATTCTTTTGTGTGATGAGTGCTGTTTGTTGAAGAACAGATAGTCTATATGTGATTAAATTTAAAATGTTTTTGTATTTAATGCCCAGGTATATTGTGAAACATATTCAAATGCAAAGCAAAATGCTTATTACTTTCCTCTTGCCCTTAAATTTTAGAATGATGTTGCTTTTATGCATATGAGGGCAATTTTTCTACTCCACACAATAATTTTGTTCAAGAAACTTGCCAAGACAAGATGGCTTTTTGTTATGTTTAGCATGACCTTATAAACTGGATTGTAAAACAGTTAGAGAGTTGTCTACAGAAAACCATGAAGCCTCTGCTCTTACTAATTTCAGCTTTGCCTGCCAGGCCTCCCACCCTTCAAGACCGCTTTTGCTGCAAACTTTTCTTCAGATTATAATTGAAAGTTACTTCTCAAGTTATTTTCTTCACCTGCATAAACATTTCCTACTTCTCTTCCTTCTGTGTTCATGCTCTTAGACACAAAGGCAACTGACAAGTGCCACATTTCTGAAAGAAAGCGAAGTCCGATTCCTGCCTCAGCTGTAAAATAGGACGGGTTTTAAAACTCAAGCAAAGATGGTGAGATGCTGCAGGTCCATGGGTAGATTGCTCCCTCTCCTGACAGCCTTCCATATTGCAGAATAGGTTTTTTAACCAGCTAAAATTGAGGCCTATGCAATACGTCTGGTTTGCTAGTGAGTTTACTTTTGATCACATCTTATTAAAAATTTGTAAAACTTAAAAAATATTTCATATAATCTGATCTCTATTACTGCACTTTACTGGGTACAATAAGGAAAGGAGCATTGCTAAACATATCTACTAAACATATCTGATGGTGTTTCTCAAGACCTGCCTACAACTAAGCCTGCCATTTTTTGTGGAAGGTTCTGAAGCAGGCATACGAGATTTTTTACATGCTTCTACAGAAGAAAAGAAAAGAAACCCATCTAGGGTCTTTTATCTAGGGTGTCTCTAAAGTGGGATATCACTTTACAAGGACATTTATTATGGGCTCCATTTCAAAATTTCAACCAACCCAAGGTCCCATCTGTTTCTCAGAGTTCCCTTTGCCCTGCTTCTAATCAGATCTGAGGCTTCCCTTTGCCTTACATATGATCTAAAACTAGTCAGAAACCTCTAGTTTTGGAGAACTTCCAGTCAATACTGCACCAGTAGCAAAAAAGACCAACAGTATTTTCAGCATAGCCAGGTCTTATTATGAAGCTCAAAAGATACACTTTTCTTTGCCGTGAAAGCTGAAAAGGTGGGAGCAAAAGCCATCTATAGTCAATTTTTAAGTTAATACCATGTGTGAGGGTTTGATTTATGATTTATGTTTGTTTTCTAAAATTTAGAACTGGTATTATTATCTAAAATCTTTTACTTCTGATAGAGCGAGGGTAGTTTTTTTTGGCTAGTTTTGAAAATAATTAAAATAATCCCAAAAGTCCCAACATAACCAAAAAATATAAAATATCATTAATCAGACTCATTCATTCATTTTGCCCCTTTAGAACCATGGAGCATAGAGATGTTCTTTTCTTTATATATTAAAAGCTGAAATCTTGGGCAAATATTTAATTTTCAAGTTTCAGAGCACAAGTGAAAAACAATAAATATTTTTAAAAGACAATAAACCCATGTTTTAGTGTTAGCTGAACATATAGAGGATTTCTGTGCCACTTGAAGGCATAGACACTAGCAAAGAAGGAAAGTGGTGATCATCTCTCTGGGGAGGGGTTTCAGGCAGAGGATACCCTTAAAGGGAGCATGTGACAAATTGGGCCTGGCTGGAGCCACAAGTCCCATCCTTGTGAGACAGAGTGAACAGAACTGCTGGGGAAAGGCAGAGGGAAATGAACGCGTGTCCAAAAGCACCTTCCACTGCCAGAACCTGATGCTGAAAACTGGCTGAGCACTATGCTGATTCCCAAGGTCCGGGGGAAATGTCTGCTGTCTGCTTAATGGAGCAATGTTTTTGTGAGAAGTGGATATTTAATATATTCTTCCTTACCAGGAGACTATTTCTCTTCCTATTTCAAGTTGAGTCATCACAATTTCTGTGGCAGTTCAGTTCTCCTGGGTGTATAAGAATGGCTGACATCTATGTGCAAACCTCTGAGTTTAGGAAATAGGCAGGAATCTTCATTTAAAATATACAACAAATTTATGTTAAGAAAAAGATTATTTGGTTGCCATTTAGAAATTTGATGAATATTTTACTCCCAAGAAAATAAAACACCTAAATGGTGTAGAATTCATGATACTTTATGAGACCTGGGAGAAACAGAGGAAATTTTTTTCAAAAGCTCTTGAATGAATCAACCATCCTTGATTACAGATCAGATACTTGCCCAGTCCCATTGTAGGAGATCAGAAAGTGATTGGAGTCAGGGGTTCAAAGATAAGCAAAAACCTGTTGGGAGGTGTAAATTTGGCTTTGGGGAAAGATCTGTCAAGATGCATATATCTCTTTAGACAGTGTGAAAGACACCATGATGGAAATCAAAAAGGAAAGAAACCAGGAGGTGGTCACACCAAACAAGAAAACTTGAACAGAAAAGGATACAGGAAAAGACTTAGAAAAAACTAGAGGGAGAAATATATTGGAAAACACAGATTATTATGAGATAACACAAGGAATACCTGATATCCAACAACATACAATCTTAGCAAAATCTGAGAAGTGCTACTCAGAAAATACAGATTTTAAGTGACATACTAAAAATTCCTGTTTAGTTATGATTTCTGTAAATAAATAGAAGTTCCAACACTGGTTAATTTTCTGTCCCAAAAAAAAAAAAAAATAGCCTAGAAAGATAAGGAATTGCACACAGCTCTCAGACAAGTAGAACTACATAATACCAAGTTCTATTGCAATTTTTGGAAGGTCTTTTATGAAAACTAAACACCACAAAGTGGAATGTGCAAAATTAAACAGATTCTTGATGTGACTAAAACTGGTTTTTTGTAATGCAACCTCTGTTTCCAGGGCATCATAGGCAACAATCCAGTGAGAAACATTGCAGAACTGAAACTTAAGCCCACACAATAGTGGCACTTTTTGCCAGGAGCCAAGAGAGCGCAAATGCCATGGGCTTCTATGGAAACTCTGAGCATCATCTCAGTAAAATAAACAAACAAACAAGAACAACAACAAAAAGCATCTTGTGCCTCATATCCCTTTCTTCTCTGCTGGGAAAATTTTGCTCAAGGGAGAGATTTGGATTTGATATAAAATACCTAACAAGTGCATCACTGTTAAGAACTTTGAAAACTAGATGAAATACTAAAACCAAGAGAACTTCTGATAAAAATGCTGGTTTTTAAAACACTTAAATCTATTTTCTGTGAGACAGTTGGAATAAGATTGATTTTGGTTCTGTGTACTTAGGGTTTTTTTTCTTTCATTCTCATGGATTCTCTGAGTCACAACCAAAACCAGAGGTGCTGTCTTCTATAATTCAATTTAAATGGATTAAGATAAATATTTACTTTGTGCAGGTTGTTTTAAATAATTGGCATAAAAGTGATCAGAGGCAGTCTTTGAAGTTCATACCACTCCACAGGAAGTGATGAAATTTCACTCTGTGTTGGTACTAAAGGTTCCCTGGGCAGACTGGCAAGAGCCTAATGGCACTGTGACAGTGAGCACTAGAAAATAGGATGATAGGATCAAGATACGTTTCAATTTTAACATCTGACAGACACAGTAAAATCTATTCCACTAGGTTTTTAATGTAAGAATACATCTAGGATGCCTCTCTTACAAGTTTTTGATAAAGAAACATGATGATCTCCTTCCTTCCTTCTTTCCTTCCTTCCTTCCTTCCTTCCTTCCATGGAAAACATTGCTGCAAATATTATCACAGCTGTAACTAGTGCTGCATAAAAATAAAGTTTCCTTTTTAACAAACTGATTTATTTTAAGGAATTGATTAAGAGCTCAAACTGGCATTTGAGTTCTTAACTGATTTGTTCTATTTGCACAGACATTTAGAAAACCATAGCACCTTCTGCATGAAATACAGTAGAAAATTTATCAGAATTGTCTCAAATGTTCCTTTATAGCACACCTGGAATATACATGAAAAGTTTTAAAATGAGTAAGTGTCCTTTATGAAAAATAACTAAATTAAATCTCAACTTTATGTGTTTAAGGAACAATTAGTTGCTTTCATGGTTTCCATAAACAATTTGAGCTTTGTGTGGTTTATATTTATTCTGGTATGACATTGAATTTCCCACTCTTGATTTCTTGATTGTTTTTCAGAGCTTTTTCAGCCACAGTCTGTTGCAGTTCCTGATCTTCTAGTCTCAAATTTCTTTTACTTCTGGGTATATATTGCATGTCACTGCAGTGAGATTCACAGCAGAGCACCTGCCCCTGGCACTGTGAGTGAGCCAGATCTGTCCCATGCTGCTGTCAGCCATCCAAACCTCGGCATTGACTACTCCTGCTCCTAGTCCTCAGCACATAAGTACCATTCATCAGGATGAAGAAGTAGTCACTGTGTTAGGAAATCTTTATGATCCATGTCCCAATTCTACACCCTGGTGTTTTTCCACCATTCTTTTTTTTTCTCCATTGCAAACTGGCTGTGCCATTTCTTCACAAGCTTAAACCCAAACAACTCTCCTCATCCTCATCTAACATCCAAACCAAGTGACACTGGAATAATTCATTCTCACTCTTACACTTGGAGAAACTTCAGTACTTTCTTCTCAATTAAATTTTGTTACATTTCTGAGTAAGAAACCTGTAATCACTGAAAATAAGCAGCAGCATTTACTCTAAATAGCTCCTTATCCAGAAAGGAAAAGGCTCCAGTGGATTTCTTTACTGGTAAAACAGAACATATGAAGCTCAGATGTATAAAGTAAAATCGTGCTGTAGGTTCAAAAAGCTCACGGAAGAGAGGTTCTAGACTTTGAAAACCAAGAAAAATCCATTTTGAAGAGAATTATATATTCTGTGCTGGCAGGTCTCCTTGCTTACTCTGTCTAATCTTCTTACAAACAGGGTCCTGATGTAGATGTAAACTATATTCATTCTCATGCCATTTTTTGTATGTTCTTTCTTGATTTGGTGATCATAATATAGCCAAGCCTGCCTGCCTAGTTGCTGAGTGACCAGCAGTTTCTCATTGTTTATTTTACTGGTTGGCTTTACTGCATGAAATTATTCTTTGCTTTGTTTCTGTCTTAGGTTAATGTAAGTTATTATGAAGAAAGAACTATTTTCAGCAAAATATGTAGGTATTTTAAAGCAGCAATGTAGACATTGCAGTATAGACAAATGATAAAGATATCTGCCCTATAAAGAAAAAATTGATCCCTTGAGAACTGAGAACTGAGCCTTTTAGGCTCAAACTAAAAAGTGCTTAGATTTCATTCTGATAAGCCACAGAAACTGCTGTTTGTAAAGGGTAGAAAAGTTATGGGCTTGTACAATAATTATTTGCAGGCTCTTTTTAACTTCCTTGTTAATGTAGTTGTCTATTCTTTGCTGCTCCATTAAAGGATATGACTGAAGTGTGAAGGTAGCTGAATCCTGAAAAATCCCAAGAGTCATAAAAAGGACAGATATAAATCAGCTGTTGACTGTTGGTTCCTGGATAAGATCTGAGGAAGGAGGAGAATTAAATGAAGCCATCTCACTGGAGCTGCTTGTACGGAGAAATGTGTGTACATTCACTTTTCTGACCTCTTAACATAGTTTTGTGACTTCTGTGCTTCAATCTCCAGGTTATCCATATCTGAGGTAGCCATTTATCATCATCTACATCTTCTGTAGAGTAGATATGGCTCAAGAATTTTTTTTTTTTTAATCTGAAAATCTGGTAAAAAATAAGCATATGACAAAACCAACAGAAAATACATATGTGTTAAGGGAGATGTTATCTTTCTGTATAGAGGAGGGCTTACACACAGCAGGCCTCATTGCTTCATGTGGACACTGGATTTTATTTCATAAGGGGAAAATGCTAACAGTCTTACCTACTTCATCAATATGATGTTCATCATGATCTAGGACATCCAGATGCAGTCCTAAATTGTTCAGTAGTGGTTTAATTCACTTTAATTCAACAAAGAAGAGTAAGCTTATACATGGTGGTTCTGTGCTTTCCTTCTTAAATACAGAGTATAAAACGTCTTAAAACACCTCTGAGCCATTTACTCAATCCAGAAGAAATCTTGAAGGAAGGAAAAGGAAACCTGCCTTGCGAAACTACGCTGGTCATGTTCCAGCCTCCAGCACATGTAAATAGAAATAACCTCACTGTCAGGAGAACACAGGCAGTGAGGCTGTTACGTTTAATCTTTTTGAATAAGCTATTTAAAGAGGGCCAAAGTATCATAAAAACAATTAGAGGCTGTTGGTTAGTGAAATCTCTGCATCTGTGGGTTTTACTGTAATGGGAGAGGAGGAAGTGACCATTTCTACCACCAAAGACTGCTAGCTTCTCTTCTGGATGTAAAGAATCATTTTTTAAAACATATTTTCCAAATACGAATATGGTCTGAGCAAAACATTTTCAAAAGTTTTCTTTGGGTAATTTGAAAATGCATGATCCAAAAAAAATAGTTATTTTGGAATAATGTTTTCTGTTCAACAGCACAGATGCATCTATGAATATGATCATTCTAAAGGTGTGTGTTTCTGCTGGGAGTGAATCTCTTGGCTCCAGGCTTATGTGGGGAGATGAGGTGTTGGGCTCCCACAAATACACCATGAGAAGGAAGATTTTTTACTTTTTTTGCATGAAAGACAGCCCAAATGTATGAGTTTATAATTCAGTGCACAGGACTCAATGCCTCTTGTTTTTGTCTAGGCTTCAAGAGCTTCAAGTTCCACCACTATGAGTGCTCCAGCCCAGTGAGTGACTGATGCACATTCTTTGCAAGTACCATGGTCACTGTAGATGCCAGGGCAGTGGGGTGTTCTCCATCTTGTAACAGGGTCAGCTGTTCCTGGCAGGCTGTGGAAAATTATCACACCTGCTACAGAATTGCCTTCAGTCAGTGAAGAATTGATCAGGCTTCTGGAGGACATGAGCTAATAAGGCCCGTGAGGACATGGGCACTTGCTTATCCTGCACTAGGCTGGAGCAAGGCTTAACAATGGAATGGTGGCCGGGATGAGGGAAGTCTCACAGCCAAGACCCTCATTAAGCCCTATTTGCATATTAACTTTTGTACTCCTAGAAATGCAAATGAAAACATGCTTTACTTGTATGATGACAGTCACCAAACCCCACCTATAACATGCAGTTCTTCCCTTTGCAAAGGGACAAAAAATATTGGATAAGAGGATTTTGGGGGCAAAGCAAAGAAAAGCTTAAATTATATTATCTTTTTGACAGTCAAACTTATGCAAATACAATATAAATGGATTGTCTATCTACTTGTCAACCTATCCTATTCAGCCCTATTTTTTTTTTCCTTTATAAGTCTGAAAACAAAAAATGTATTTGAAAAGATATGTGAAAGAATCATACTAAATTGCTTAAAATTTCTAGGCCAGGAAAATGCTGATAATTTACATTTAAAATTTTGAAAAAAAAAAAATCTTGCCTTTTGGTTTATTTCCAAAACATATGAAAGCACCTTGAAATTACTCAAAGTTTTCCTCCTTCATCTGAGGAGCATTTGAGTCTTTCAGTTCTTCTCAGGGATGTTTAGGCATGTACTGGGTTCACTAAAAACAATGTTCAAAAATCTCACTAAACAATTTCTTAGAAAATGTGGGAATGTTGAATAGGACGTTGCTTTTCCCAGAAGTCTTTCCATTTATCTCATTTCATGACATTATTTTGCTGTTTTCTACTGATGCCGGTTGGATTGACCTATCTTAAAAGGCAAGCTTAATCATTGTTTAACTGCAAATAACTGTTTTTACAACAACAACAAAAAAGACTATTTTTATGCTTATATTGTTTTATTTTTAAGGGGTGGGGATGTGGATGGGGGTATTCTTCCATAACCTTTATAGAGTTGTCATTAGCCAGGAAATTAATTTTATAGCAGATAACCGCTTTAATGAATGTATTAGAGTAGGGATTATACATAGATAGTTAAGATGTAATAGGGATAAACTTAAGCTCTGTTATTCAGCTTTTCTGTCAGGAATAAAGTTTCTCCACTTCTTCAGGCAAAATACTCAAAATCAAAGCAGAATCAATGTGAACCCAACAAAATATTAACAGATTAAATTTTTGAAACTGACATCAAAAGGCAAGGATAGACAATATGTATATTTCCATATTTCTCCCAGCTACATCCAGTAATTTAAAGATAACTCAAGTCTAGGGAAACCTAGAGTTGAGGTAAAATTAAATGTAACTCTTTGCTGAGCAAAATTGAGGATTTTGATTCATGTATCAGATGTCAGTATTGTTCCCAGTTGACAGTTCCCAGTTTATTGGTGAAGAAAATCTAAATCTAGTTTGCCTAGATAAGAAGCAATTTAGGTGGAATACTCACAAAATTAAAATTACAAGATAGAATAAAATAAAAGGAACTTAGAAATTTATTACTGTTACCTTGAGAGAAGGATGACTATGACTGTGACTCAAAGATGCCTAACCTAATGGAGGGCCAATATAAATATGTCTATAAATATTTTCATAATTCTATACTTCAGAAAGAAAACAGAAATGAGATGTACTGTGTCTGCTCTGAGGGAAGTCTGTGAAAAACAGGAAGTTTGTGTTTGGATTTTAGCAAATCTTTCTTTTACTCTAAGCAATGCAATTAAAATCTAAATAAATAAGCATATAAATAAACCCCACTGTTTTTACTGTATTTTCTTGCTTTTATCTCTTTGTAAATGAGAAAGCCCCGTGTTGCTTGTCGTAACAGGAAGAGAAACTATTCAAGGATGCCCCACTTTTCCATTCTCCTGGGGCTCCTTCAGCTGACCTTCTCCTTGACTTACAGTTTCAGACGTAAGCTTTTTCCCTTGCATTTCCTACAGCGTCATCACAATTTGGAAGGGTGGGGGGTCGGTGGTCCTACTTCGTGGAGAGTTCATCCTCTTTGATGGATGCCATCGATACAGAATCACTAATTGGATGTTGCTTTTGTTCATTAGCTTTACTTTTTAAGAACACTCAATACACTTTATGACCGATAGATGGCAGTGAAGGACTGAAAAAGCCATCGGTTTTGTTCATAATTTTATTTTCAAATGCCTTCTGCAGTGAAAATAACCAGCTAATGCATTACAGCCTAATGCTTCCACTGAGAGCAGGAAGAATTTTAAATTCCCTCTAAATTCTGACCTGATTTTTCATAGGAATCTGAAATTTTCATATGCATCATAATCCAGACTTTGCTTTCTGATTTTTTGTGACTGTCTCTGCTTCTTCCTCCTTTCTTAACTCTTAAAATACTTTCTTAGCATTCACAAAAGTCTATGCTTCTTTTTAAATTTGATTTCAATCATTGTTGACAAGGCGATGATAAATTCCAGTGCTTATCTCTTCATTAAAATAGCATAATCTCTTCCACATCTCCAGGAAAGTGGCCAATTGAACCTAAGTATATACAGAACACCTGTCTGTGTTCACACTTCTGAGAAATACAGAATTTTTTACTGAACTAATCAAAGTTTTTGTATCAACTACCTTTAAAGAGTAGGCTTTGCAGCAATCAAGAGAAGGGGTTGTGTTTGGAGTTTAGAGGAGGAAAGTTGTTTTCCATCATATGTAATATTCCAACTTTCATTACATAGCAGTAGGATTCTTCAGAAAACCGTAGAGAAAAATTTCACAGGTTGTTGACTGATTGTTCATAAGGGCCTTGCTGTCTTTTCACCATGAGACTTCAAGCTAAAACTGATAATTTATTTCCACTTCATAAAAATAAGAGCTACAAAAAATGGCAATGTCCTGCTTTGTGATTTCAATCTGACAAGATTTTCAAATAGAAATACCAGCAAAGCAATATTTGCTACTTAAAAACTACTTGAAAGGACAGAAGGTGTGAATTATTTACAAAAGGATGCACATGACATCTGATAGACATAAAAATTACACATCTACTGTATAAATATGATTTATATTTCACAACACATCTCTTCCCCTCCCCTTCCATTGAATAAATGCTTCCTTATTTAAAAAATTGTATTTATAATTCCATTTTCTAAAAGAGTTTTTTAATAGCTTCTTGCAAGAGTATGGAACTTCTCTAAGGTTTCGAGATTTTTGTCCTCACTTTTTCAGGTGTTTGGCCAACTTTATATGATGTGCATACACAAAAGAGATCTTGAGAAGACCAGTATGGGGCAGAGAAAAAAGTAAAGAGAAAATAGTATGGGAAATACCAATGGAAGGTTCCTAAGCAATGATTTTTCCTGCCAGATGATGAGATTCTTTGCAAGAGATCTCTACCTAACTAATTTCACTGGTTGACCTCTGTCATTCCCATAAGGATTAAATCTAACATCTGTCTTGTGATATGGAATTCTTCAAAGCAAACTCTAAGCAAAGATGTTGGGGGTTTGCCCCTGGTGGTAGGTTTCACTGCTGCCTTTCTAGCAGTAAACACCCAAAATACAGGCCTGCCATTTTGTGCTCCCTGCAGTGAAGCAGCAATTCCACACAGTCCATAAAGGGTGCAGTTTGCAAAACAGACTCAAATTTTCTGCTTTGGTAGTAGAAAATTAATAAAATTGACCATGGTCGGTTGTGTTTTTTTACCATCAGTTACTTTGCAGTAACTTTTTCCTAACTTCAATATTCATATCATTTTGGCTCACACCTCTTTCCTGTAACAACATTATAATAGCTCAGTGGTTTGGATGGAGATGATACATCTTTAAATATCATGTCAAAAATCAGCCTAAATAGTTCAAAGAACAGTTTTGGCATTGAATCAAAATTCACTCAAAAAATTTTAAGCTTGTATTTATACAATAAACTGTGCTAAACAATGTAATTGTGGTTCATCATGTCAACTTGAATAAACTTGAAAGGTTTCACTATTTTTAATGCCATTGTAAAAGTGTACCAAAAGTGAAAAACTGAATACTGTGTATTTTCTATTGAACCACAAAAGAAGTCTAAGTCCAGATAATGCTAAGGGTCTCATTTAAAAACCACAAACTCCTGAGAATTTAGAGTTAATACTAAAAATACAGTCTTAACTTATTTTGTTGCATTTAGGTACTGAAGAGGTGGAACTACCTACGCAGAACGGGGTTAGTTAAGGATCCTAAACAGAGTTTGAAAATATCCACAGACGCAGCATTATATGTCGCCAGTCCCATTTACGGATACTGCTATATTAATGACACAATATTTGTTTTAGAGGCCACCAAATATCTTTGCCAGATTAAACATTTGTAATCTGGATCCAGCTTTAATATACTCTTTCAAATGGGAAAGCCACAAACAGCTATAGGCAACATCAACACAGTCTCCCTCAATCTGTTAATTTGTCAGAATTACAGACATGGTAGAGCCAATAATAATAAGCACCTTCCATGAGGACATTAATTAGAATGTTAAAATAATGAGACTCCTTGGTATAAACAAATCTGAGTTTAGTGTGTTGGAAGAAAAATCCTACACTACTTCAACAAAAGATTGGCAGTAAACAGACCGGTCCAGAGAAATGAGGGTAGAGTATAAACTTCCTTCCCTCTTCTTATCCAAAGATTCTCACGATCTGCAACTTTTGAATACACCTGGCCATCTTCTCTTTTTATGACTTTATTACTTATTACTTACCATTTAAGGCATGTCTGCAGAGTATATCTGCTCACTTAAACATAGAATACAACTCTTAGAAATGTCCACTTCCCTTCCTTAGGTGGAACTAAAGGGATTATCCTGTGTTTTCTCTACAGCCACTGGATTTGCTTTTTCACTTCTATGGGTTTTTGATGACATGATAATAAGGCAAATGGAGAAGAGGAAAAACAGTATTAAATACCATGTTAATCTGTAACAATTTCAGCAGTGGAAACCTTTTTCTGGACAAGGGCTGCGTTCTGGACTGGTGGACTACATTAGTGATACAAGTATGGGACACTTGGCCATGATACTGAGCTCAAAGGTAATATAGCTCATTTTCTGTGAAACTTCCTTATTCCCTCCCCTCCAGTTCTGACATTTCTCTCCTCTGCTCTTAAAGAGGAATTCTTCTGCAAAAGCAAAACATTTTCTGTGAAAAATTGACTTTGTAATGAAAGGTTAATTGTTGAAAGGTTTGCTCAATTTTAAGTTTGAAAAATGGATATGCATTTGGGCTCTATGCATATTATGGGTGAAGTGCCTGTAGCAATATAGCAATTCTATATATATCTGGTACCTGCCTCACCAGGTATAAATGTGCAAAAGCCACTGGAACAACTCTCTCACAAAAGGCAAAGATCAAACAGCAGATATTATGCTGCTGTTTTCCATAAAAATTTGCGCTGTGATTGCATAGAAGTAAAATAAAACCTCAATCTGTAAGGGGTATTTTGCTTTCAGTCTGCTTAACCAATATCCTGTAGCCCAAAATGGAGTCTCTGTACATTTCTGATTACTATTTTGTCTTTTCCATTTATCTTTGTGTTGNAAGGACTGCACCCCATGGAACAGTGACCCACACTGTAGCAGTCTGGGGATGGACTGTTGCCCTGGGATGGACTCATGTTGCAGCAGGTCACAGGGATGAGCTGTTGCTCATGAGATGGACTCACATTGGAGAAGTTCATGGAGAACTGTCTCCCATAGGAGGACCTCACAGTGGATCACGGGAAGGACTCCTCTCTCTGAGCAGCAGAAGTCATGGCTGATGAAATGACTGTAACCCCCATGTCTTCTCTCCTTGTGTTGCTGGGGTAGGACGCAGCACTGAAAGGAGGGAGGGGTGGGGAGAAAGTGTTTTTTTTTAAGGCTTAATTTAATTCTCATTATCCTGCTCTAATTTTATTAGTAATAAATTCATTTCATATTTCTAAGTGAAGCCTATTTTGCCCATGGTGGTATTTGATGAGCAATCTCTCCCAGTCCTTATCTCAAACCATGAACTCTTTGTTATATTGTCTCTCCTCTTTCCCATTCAGAGGGGAGTGAGTGAACAGCTTTGGTGGGTGCCGGGCATCAGGCCAGCATCAGCCCATGACAGCTGATAATGCAGTTATTGTTATTCTTAGAGAGTACATATTGACAATTAGGGGCATGGTTTAGTGGTACACTTGGCAGTGTGGGGTTGACAGTTGCACCGGATGATCTTAAGGATCTTCTCCAACCTAAATGGTTCTGTGATTCTCATAATCCTGTCAGTCAGAGAGGGCTAGAGAGAACAAAGAGGTGGGAGGTTGAACGGATGGATAAATAAGCAGAAAATAGATTGGAGAAGGGGTTGGTGGGATTGGATGCTAGGAAATAACAATTAAAGTTTGACAAGTGCAGCTTTTTTAACATATTGAGAAAGGAAGAAGATAACAGAGGAGGAGGAAATCTACTTGCAGAGCACCACAACTGAAGCATTAATTCTGCCATATTTAGCCCAGATACAGAAATCTGTGGAAACTATGCAGTGTAATGTCACACAAAATACCTGCAAGCATAGTGAAGCTTTTTCAGATTTGTTTGGGAAAAAACTCCTGATGACCACAGTGATAGTTTGTCTGTCTCCAAATTAAGAAAAGCAATGCCTATATCTGCAAAATCAGAGTTTTGGTCTGCGCTGACTAAGAGCTTTGTGGTTGGGGCCCATGTCTTACAGAACAGGGTGCCCTGTATTGCATGGGGGTTTTAAATCATAATTACAGTGGTTAATTTTTTTCATGATTTGATGTTAAAATAAACTTGCAGTCCACTTCCTTATCTTTTTGACAGCATAAGATCCATAAATCCTCCCTTTTCTGCCTCACTCTGTAACATCTGTACAAGGATGTCTGTGTTCTGTCAGGTCTCCAGAAGGCATTGAATGTGCTCCAACACTGAACATGCTCCAAGCAGGGCAATTGAGTCCTGCAACTCAGAGCTGGCATACCCAGATGTAGGGACACTCTGTGAGTGATAGTATAATTATCTGCCTCCATTTTCAAAATACATCTTCCTGAACTGCTCCGGGCTGCATGATGAAATGGAGCACCTGGAAGTGCTCAGGATAGGCAGGTGCCTGAACAATACCAATCTAAACACTAAGAAATGGGGGGTAGCAGTTAAGCATGTTTAGAAGTAAGAGTGGATTTAGACATATCCTGATGGACACACGGCCTCCTAATACTGAAGAGAGATTTACTTCCTTCCTTACTCCCTTGCCTTACTCCTTGAATCATGTACATTGGGTCAGATAGGAAGTGATCAGCTCAATAGGCAGCAGACGAACAACTGGGATAATTACCTGCACTCAGATATTGAAGTATACAAATCCTAATAAAAGTTCTTTTCAGTATGGGAGTCAGTGCTGCTAAAATGATGGCTCCTGCCTAAAACTCAAGTTTGTAAACAGAGGAGCTACAAACACGATTCCCTAATACAACTTCTTAACCTTAAAATGAACAAAATTTCTGCAAAATTGAACTGCTTCTATTTAAGACGATGTTAAAGGCCTATTTTTGTTGTTTGCTAGAAAGCAGTGAAGTTTGGAAAAAATCTTATATGTGGAAGTCACTTAGTAGTGAACTCATTAAAGCTGTTCAGATTTGTCTTTTTGGAGTTAAGACGTTCTTGTTGTGTATAATGGTCTGCAAGCACACAGTCCAAAATACGTTGACACTGAAGTACCTGGATTTTTTGTTTTACTTCTTGGTTGTTTTACTGTGGTTATTTTATTAATGGATCCATACCATGTGCAACACATGCACCTTGAAAGATCATAGCTGGAGGGAGTGACATTGAATTATAAAATTAGCTTTGAGTACTGTTATTGAGATCTCTTCCAGAATATATGCTTAAAGGAAGGTGCTCTTTAGCATCCTGGTAGATTGGGAAATAAATCAATGAGTTTGCATCACATTTTTTCTACTTTTTCAGGAGTTCAGATAGCCAACAGATTTACAAAATCAAACTCTGTTAAAGTTCTTTGAGCACCAACACATATATTTGCATCCAGTGGTTAAAATTGCATATTGAAAAGCATTTTTAGAAGAATCTCTATGGGGAAAAAAGGCCCTCATACTCTGTCTTCTTTCCTCATCCATGAAAGAAGCTGGTTAGTGTTCTTCCATATGCCAGGCCATTTTTAACCAACATTTGTGTATGTGCAGCCAGCAATTACAGAAAGTTGCAAAACATCCAGAGACACATAAGAAAGTCCCTGCCTCCTCTAGTAAAGAAGAAATGGACTCAAAAAACCAATTATTTATTCAGATCTGTGAGTTACAGATGCTTTAGCTTCAGGTTACAGCTTCGTCTTCAAGCCTACAAAGTTCCTCCAGTTCATATTTGCCAACTGCAGCACTGTTGTGTGTTCTCTTTAGCTTTGCTCCAAAAGCAGGAGCTCTATGACTTGATTCCATGCCTCTTTTAGGTAAAGATATAGGAATCATTTATGTAGAGGATTTGATGATGTACATTTAAGAACATAGTTAATTTTTCCAATATATAATATAAGGAAAAAAGAGCAAGATTTGGACTGTTTGTTATGTCTGTGACTGATCTGAATTTGCCATATTCTTGTACTCAGGGACTGATCCAACACCTACTGAAGTTAGTGGAAGGATTGTGTTCTTTTTCCATAATAGATTCTTTCAAATTACTTTATTTGTGATGTGCTAATGTAAAATAATTTGTCTTGTATTCATTAACAAACAAGAAAATTACTGTATATAGAAACAAAATTCTTAAAATGTGACAAAATTTAAAATTCATAAACGCCATATTTTCCAAGGCAATTAATATACACAATCTTCTAAAAAATTAGTCATTTAAAAGATTCAGATGGTTCAGAAGACATGACTGTGTTCACAGGGTATAATTTTTGGTGATGTGGTATGAGAGTTGCTGTCTACAGGGTGTAATGATCTGTGACCACAGACAAACTGACCCCAGGATCATCAGCCAGCCACAAACACAACACTGGGATTTAAATGTGGCTTCCAAAACCACAAGCCTCCACCCAGTGAGCTAAAACAGCAACTCTACTAGATCAGCTAATAGAGGTCTGATGAGCAAACACATGAGGAGATGCATCATGTTTTCACTGCAGCACATGTGTACTTCAGTGATCACATCATTAACAGGTACCAGAAGGTTAAGCAAAATAAAAGCTTCTCACACAGATCTATATTTGACAGCAGCCTTGGGATATGCTTGGTCCTTTTTGAAATAGATGAGCATTCTTCTTGGCTAATGACTCCTTCGGAGTCTCTTCTCAGACCTGCCTAATTCATAATGGTTCAGTGTTTTCTGTCTCTGTAGCTAGAGGTGGAGTGCTGTGAGAGAGCCAAATAAACAGGAAAGTAATGGTGTACTGTAGAAAACCGAAAATTCAAAAGGCAAAGCAGTAAGTCTCTCATGACTCTTATCTGACAGAAAAAGAAGAAAAAGAAAAAACCTAAAAAGTGAGAAAGGGTATAATTTTCAGTACATCATACAACACCATCAGCTCCAACAAAGAACTCCTTTCCTGACAGGTTTCCTTAAGAGAATATTAAAACTGGAGAAATCAGAATGCTTCATCTGGGTAGCCTTCATCACGAGCCTTTGTCATACTTCTCAACTCACTTGTGGAACTATTACAATAAAGTTTCCCAAAGACAATATTTACAAATATTCAACATCAACATTAAATATGAAGTGAGAAGGAAGGTGAAAAACAAACCATATTTGGTGGAAACTCTGAAAGACTAGAAGTAAATTATGCCATGATATTGCAGAAATGTGACTGGCTGGAAATGCAACAATATTTAAAAATGTACTCACATTCTCCCTTGATGTTTACATTAAAAGCTCTAATCCCAAACTATTTGAAATTAGTTTGTTCATCTTGTTCAATTAGCTCTATGCTTAGTCTTCTTAAAAGACATCTGTGTTCTTTAGGTACACTTTTCAGAAAGCTTTCAAGTAATTTCCATGAAAATCATATAAAATGAACAAGTAATAGTCAGATCTTCAATGGGTATAAAACCAGAACTCTACTAATCCTGTCACTCAGGATGAGGAGAAGAAATACTGTAAAAAAAATAAAAACAACTCTAAATTATTTTTTCTCCACACATCCTAGTCTTTTGATTGCCTGTTAAATTGTTATCTGACCATTAGGCATTCATTCAATGGCTACTTATGCATATAAATTCAAGAAAAAGTTAATTTCAAGTCAATTCTGGCAATCACAAAACTAGGACTACCCAAACTTATCTCATTTGGAGCCTGTATTTCGATTCGATTGCTAATGTTGCTATGGTACTGAAGCCCTTTTACTGCATATGTACATATCTGCCTGCAATCTGACAGCAGCAGACTTGAGTTCCTCTCTCATAGCTCAACTCCTTCAGGGCTCATAAAACACACATTCCTTCACTTCTCCCAAAATATACTTTGATTTGGTAGATGATCATACTTATCAACATTTGCCCATGTCTCCCCTTCCCATACATTCCCAAGCTAGCTGAAAGAGTAACTCCTGTTTTAGTCAACAGGTCAGTCATTAAAGTTTTGGGTGATTTTAACATTTTTCATGCCTCCTTCACCAGAAGTTTCTTCCCACTCTATAAACAGCCAGGCTGTGGTATATTCCAGGGTTATCTGTGTGTCACTACAGCTGAGCTTTGCACTAAATTCTTGCATTACCACAACATCCTAGAGCTGAGGTTTTAATCACCGTTCAGGCAGGGGCAGGGACTAGACCTTGAATCCAGTCATCATGCACAAAACAAGGATACTGAGAAGTGACATAGATCTCTATTACTAAAACCATATCCTGATCTGCTGTTTTGGAAAAGACTGATCTGTTCACATTATCCACGCGGATTAAATATCAGCCAGAAAAGTCTTGAGAATTTGTAACTTTGCCTCCAGTTTATATTTAGAGTCAAGTTATTTATTCCAGTAACAATAATTTTTTCTCTGGCTAATGGAGTTGAAAAGGGCTCTTTTTGCTGATTTGAATCTTTATAAAAATAGTCAATGTATTAATTTATCTTGGATTTTGTTTTTGAACAGAAGTCTCTACATCAACCTTTGAAAAATATGGAATAATATTTTATATACCTAGAGTAATACACTTAGTGTGTGTAAACTGTAACAAAATAGTTCTGTAAAACATTGGACACAGGAGGAAAAAAGGCAGAATTATTTTTACATAGAAACATAAGTTTTCATACTGAAATAGTTTGGACCATACTTTGCTTCTGGGTTAGCAGAGGAAATAACAACAAAAACATTCATTCGGAAGTTTTGAATGATACCTGAGATGTTCCAGGAATTTGCTACCAAAAACATTCATTATCTTCTGAAAGAAATTAATAACATAAATCTCAGATCAAAAGTCTTTCTCCCTCAGAAATGGACACTGTCTATTCTTAAAAGATCATTAGTTGTGCTAAATTCTGCTTTGCTACCCATTAAGACACAAAAACGTGACTATAAAACACTTCACTAATGCCTCTATAATGAGACACAGTAGTTCAGTGCCATGGAAGGTTTGATATCACTGATAGTTTTCTGTCCCCACCAAGAGGTTTAGAGTTTTTTCAGTTGATGGAAGTTTTTTTCCATTTTATTGAGCATCATGTTTATGATGTCCTTCTGCCAGCTCCAGAGAATAAAGCAGCTAAAGATTAATGTCACGTTCTCCAACAGAGGTGTTGGAGTAATATTAAAAGAAGCTGTCTCCTATTCAACACTATAAATGAAGTTACATGGTGGAACGGCTGGGCCTTTTCCATATCTTGACTGCCTGGAGTTCCCTCCAGTTTTGTGGTGAGGGCACAAGGCAATTGCCAAGGAGCTAATGATCTTGGGTACTAGGGGAAGGGCCAGTAAAAAAAAAAAAAGAAAAAAAAAAAGGAAGTATTCAATTAACACTTATTTAGCTTTTGTAATAATTCTCAGACATAATTATACTGTCTGGTGATAGACATATGTGTCTTGTTAACAGCATTATATATATTTATGTATGTTTTGGCAAGAGAGACTGAATCCTAGATTTTTTCATAATGACGGCCTTGCAGTTGTTAACTTCACACTACATTCTTGTGATGGCACTTCACTCCAATATTTTCATACTTTTTTTTCCTACAAATAACTCGGTTGGATATACAAAATTGTTTTGAAACCAACTGTTATTTTCTGTTGAAAACAAACATCTCTTTGCATTTCTCAGTAGGAGATTTGCTTTGAACTTACTTGTGGTTTTCAAACTATTCCTTCAGAGTGCCTCAGGTCCAAGCTTTCTCTGCCTGCAGCTTGATCTTCAAGAAATGGAGCACTTTACGAGCTACACCAAAAACATGCAGTTTCAGAATCCTACCGCAACTGCTATGGTACAGTACATTTTCCCTACAAATCCACACATGCTCAGATGCAATGACTTTTCACAGAGCTGAGCTGATGCTACAATGTCCTTATGATGCACTTACAATGATTTGCTAATTCTGTCCCTTGTGGCTTCAACAAGCCACTCCTGTAACAAGCAACTCCTGTAACAAGCAACCATGAGAGGAAACTTTCAGGATAAAGCTTAGCATAAAATACTGATGTCAAAGAAAAACTTATGGTTGCTTTCATTTTTTTCACAAAGGTCCTATAATTAGATAGAATGTGATCAGTAAGAATTTCATTTACTCTGCCTTCTTAAGGAATTTGGACCCTGATTAAGCTCTTCTTTTCCTTCTGTTCCTAGGATGGGCTTCTTACCTCTTATGTTAGCATTTCTGGGGGACATTTTTCAGCAGTAACATGGCGGTTTGAGGACAACAGTTGGCTTTGATTATCTTATAGGTCTTTTCCAAACTTAGTGATTCTATGATTCTTTCCTCAATGGACATTTCACTTCCTCAACCAGCACAAGCTGTTTCACACTCTCCATGCCCCTCCTCAACTAACTGAAGCCTAAGTTCTTCAGACAGGACATTAAAAACGCCAGTGTCCATACTCAATACAGCACAACTATTCCAGTGGGTGCTCAGTAAATGGGAGCACAGGGTAAAGAGTCCAAGGATGTGAGGTATTCCAGCAGTAATTCCCAAATTATGTGAGAAGAGAGAAGAGAAACAACCAGAAAACTGCATCTCATGGTGGCACACAGGTAGGTCTAGCAGTAGGCAGCAGCAACCATTACACTCTGTTACACTCCTCCTACTTCCTCGCTGCCAACCTCAATGTGCTTCCATGATGCAGAAGGGAGTTGGAGCCAGGGTCCTGCTGCTTCAACAAAGCCACACTGTCCTTTTTGAGAATAGCACAGCTTTTCCTTTTCACTCACACATGGCCCTTGGCAGGTGAGAGCCTGCCAACTAGCAGTGTTACAGCTGCAGGGCAGACAGGGAAAGCAAGAGTTCCCACATGTTAACAGAATGTGGCTGTTTTCTCTTTTGGAGGGTAGAAGGACCTCGAGAGACTGGAGAAAAGGGCAGAGAAGTACTGTCACAAATTCAACAGAGACAAATGCAAGGTCCTCCCGTGGTGAGGAAAAGCCCCACACACCAGTACAGGCTGGGGGCTGATCTGCTGGAAAGCAGCTCTGCGGAGAGGGACCAAGAATCCTAGTGGACAATAACCAAGAATCCTAGTGGACATGAGCTAGAAGTGTGTCCTTGGGGCCAAGAAGGACAATGAAGAGCATTAGGAAGAGCATTGCCAGCAGATAAAGGAGGTGATCCTGCCCCTCTCCCTAGCCCTAGTGAGGCTGCATCTGGAGTGCTGTGTTCAGTTCTGGGCTCCTCAGAACAAGAGAGACATGGAACTTTTGGAGTGGGTTCAGCTAAGAGTGTCAAAGACGACTGGGAGACTGGAGCATCTCTCCTATAAGGAAAAGTTGCAAGGGTTGGGCCTGTTCAGCCCTGGGAAGAGACAACTGAGGACTCCATCAATGTCTAAGAATACATGAAGAAATGGTGTCAAGAGGCTGGAACCAGGTTCTACTCAGTGATGAAAAACAGTAGGAAAAGAGGCAATGGGCAGAAACTGATGCACGGGAAGTTCCATCTGAATGCAAGGGAGAGCTTTTTACTGTGCAGGTGACTGAGCACTGGAACAGACTGCCCAGAGAAGTGGGAGAGTGTCCTTCACTGGAGATATTCAAGAACCATGTGGATACCAATCCTGTGCCATGCGCTCTAGGATGATCCTGCTTGAACGGGGAGGTTGGACCAGACGGCCCACTGTGGTCCCTTTCAAACTGACTCAGTCTGTGATTTTTTGACTTCAGAAGATTGCTGTTTGACAGCATCTTTTAGAAGAATCGCTTGGGCTTTTACAGAGGGCTGGCAGACAAATTGTTTCTGTAAGGTGTTGACAGGGAATTTCTAACCAGACTGCTAAAACTACTCTCGTAACTCTTTTCTACCATGTTAACAGAATTTCTGGGTTTATTTCATGAAAAATTGAATTGTTCTCACAGAATAAGTATTAGGGGTTTTACAGTTTGTCGTTTTATAGGATTTTGCAATACCTGATCATAAGATACGTTAATAAATAATGAGAGGAAATTTAAACTAGTGAAATTTGAAAATTGCAAAACTACAATGACGTAGCTGGAAGATGCTCAATCATTAACGCTGCAGGAGTAGCACAAAGTGAAATACATTGCATAATCTCAACCTTTTGTTAGTCCAAAACAAATACTGCACAATTTCGCAGCAACAAAAAATATATATATGATATAAATCTTGGCTACTACACCTTCTGAAAAGATAACTCATATATTGTCTGACTTGATGTGATGACAGCTGCAGTACTCTACACACAGTTGTATAGAACACTTGGTTTTAAGGAAGAAGGGTAGGTGGTGAAATTACCTTTGTTTAGTCATACTGATTTCCATATGATCTTCAAGATACTCACCTTTCATTAAGTTGAGAACAAGAAGGCTCATTATGTGGTGAAACCTTAGTTTAGAAACTTTGGGATTATTTTCTTCATATTTTCAACTCAAATGACTGTGATAAACACTGTTCACTAAAGATGCAGCATTAAAGCTCTCACAGATGGATTCATGCTAGTAATACAGCATGAGAAACTGCCCAGAATACACAAAAATAAGCCTATAACCTTTTAAATTTAGTCTGTCTAATAAATAGCTCTTTTGTTTAAAAGTAGCATATGTATATAAAAAAAAATCTATATCAATGTATGCCACACAGATTTTAATAACAACTTTTCAAATGTGTCCATGTCTACTTCTCCAACATTATGGCACTCTTCTTCTCATTCCTATTGTTCCCTGAAAAACTTGAACCTATGTTTTTTAAATAACTGACTGAATTCAGATTAGAGGGGTTTACAGGGACTAACTCTCCCTGTTGTAGATATAACTCTTTCTGTCTATAATAAATGGATCTTACTGGTTTCCCTTTTCTATACATGAATGCAGATAGTGGAGGAAGGTTATAGGTAGCAGACCATGTCTGGACGTCACTGTACTATTGATGACAAAGCTGTCAGCTTCTCCACTCTGCTTCAAGCAAAGCACGGGAACATCACATTGTGAAACTGTAGGACTATGAATTTTCCTCCTTCCCTGAAAATCTTCTTTGGAAGGCTAAACATCTGAAAGTTCAAGTTTGACCTATGTTTTGAATTATAAAATAAGGATTCATTGATTCATTGATTCATGAAAATACTGCTTGAGAGAATGGATCTATCACCTCCTCAATAAAACTCCTTTGACTGCAAATTGCTATAATTCATATAAAATGTTGAATAAAAACTGGAACTCACTTCTATTCATCATTGCAAGTTTCTGAAGGTTGACCACAGAAAGACTCGTTGTACTACCAAGGACACTGACAAAGCCCACTTCAGTACCGATAAAGAGGTGAGAAAGTGTAAAAGAGAGTAATGAAAATACTGGGATGAGCAAGATATCCCAGACTATTAAAAAAAAAAAAGTTTTTTTTTTAATTTGAAGGTATTCCATTTTTCCATAATGGGTAAGGACAGAGAGGCATTCTCCATGCCTGTGAGGCGGGGCAGAATCAAGTCAGGACCAGGGGCAGGACAGATGAGTACTTGAGGCAATGTTCCAGCTGTGGGAATGAATGACATCTGCTTCCTGTAGTGGAGAAAATGGGTGTATGAGGCTTGACCAAGATGCTGAATATCCTCAGGCTCCAGAAATATGTGCTGACATTGAATTCTGCAGCAAAAAGATCAGTAAGCAGAGAGGCAGACAAAATACCTAGATCTGCTAATTTTCTTCTCCTACAGGTGTGGAAACCAGGGACCTTTGTACTGAAAGGAACAGAGTAATGTTTAGTGGTATAAAAGTGGTGTAAGATGAGAAAAATGTGAAATGACAATGTCAAAATTCCCCTTCATTCCCTTTAATGGGAGCTGGTTTTAGGGGAAGGAAGCAAATTAAATGCCTGGAAAAAAAAAAAAGTGAGATTTCTTAAAGATAAAATTATAAAAGCAATACATGTTGTCCAACCTGCATGTTGAAGAAGGCAGAAGCTGTGCCATGTCCTTTGCCCTTGGGGGGTGGATATACATTGCAGTTTTACTTTGTCTTCACTTTTACCCTTAGAGGTTTTCTCGGTCTTAGAAGAGGTATAACTAGTGGAAGTTACAACTCTCTCCCAGTGAAGGGAGGACCAGTCTAAACCATACATAACTTTTTTCTTTTCTTCAGTACTGTCATGTGCTTCATGTGACCAGCTTGTCTTGTACCTTCACTGCATTTGGAAAAAGTGTTGTGTCTTGGAACTACTTTGCTGCACTTTTCTTCAGTACAGTTTGGCTTCTATGATATTTTTTTTTAAGGATAAAATAAATCTTCTCTCCCTGACTGGCTATTAGAGGTCTGAATGTTTTTCAAAAGGGAAAGTTGAAATAACAGTCATAATGACAGAGTGATATAGAATGTGGGAGAAAGTTTATTTTGGTATTCAAAAGTGGGCCATAGAATTACAAGTTACAGGGATTAAAAATGATTTTACCAAAAATGGTTTATCTTTGCCAGCAGATAATATAAGCTAGAGGTTTCTTTTAACTGTCACTCCAGTTAAATCTAATGTGCATGTTTCTATCATCTTTGTGTTTATTCTGCCTCTTACTCTTTCTGCAATTCCTCCTGCTCTCACTTTCTCTGATTTCTGCCTTCTCTTGGCTTTCTATGTGCCTGCTTCATTCTCATCCTGCTTTGCTGATCAGATCCTGCAGTCATATCCCTGCTTCTTGCTTCCCCTTACTTGTAGTGATCTACCAGATTCATTTTTTATGCAAAATCTATCAGCAATTTTATCTATGTACAAACAGCTCCCAAACAATTTTTAAATCCCTATACCCAGTCAGATTTATAGCTTTTGCCTTTAAAATCACCTTCTGGTTCAGGGGCTAGCTGAGAGAAATCGCAGGGGAAAAAAAAAACAAACAACAAACAAACAAACAAACAAACCAACAAAAAACAAAACAAAAAAAACCAGTAGAATCTTACTTTCTCTTTTTTAGAATATATAGAGTCCAGGAGCACAGTTCAAATATACGCAGATCTTAAGCTTCTGAAATCTAAAGGGAAGCTACTTGCTGAAGGAAGTGGCAGGGGAGTTTTTGAAACATATTTGAGCATGTCCATGGGTAGTCTCAGAACTGATATAAAAGTATGAACAATAAGATTCCTTCTACTAAGTGAGCTAGTTTCTCTTCTCAAAAGATGCACAACTCAAAAAGACATTTTCATCTTGATGAAGGAGCAGGAAACCAGTTACAAAAAAATCTGATCTGAAGGTTATTTGGTAGAGCTTTGTTTCATTTTCAGTGGACCATGTCAAGAATGAGACCAGCCAGATGGTAGGAACTGTCATCTCTTACCTCTTTATCTATGTAAGTTATTTATCAAACTGTATTTCATCAAGTTTTTTTCTTCTGATGCTTTCTTAATGAATATGCTTCTTTGCAAACTATTTCAGCTGCTAATATTGCCATTACATCATTCACTGTACCTACAGTCAGCTTACCTCCTAATTCAAAGTGAAATGACTGGTACAAAATCAATTTTTTAAGCCAAACAAGTTTACCATCCCATGGTTATGCTAGAAGGAAGAGCGGGAGCACAAGACAGAGAATTGGGCTTGGATGCCATCTATTCTAGCAGGCCTTTCTCTCTGTCATACAGTTTAGCAGAAAGCAACTTTTTCTTTCTTAATTACCCCTAAACCTAATAGTTTCCTCAGGGTATATAGACTCCCTGACTTTTTGTACAATACATTTTTAAAAACTTTGATTCTGCCTAATGGTTAATTCTAGTGGCCAATGGTTAGTTTTGCCGTTGGAGGTAAACTGGCAAATTTTTCATCTTCTTCATAATGTCAGCTGTGCTGGTTTCATTGCCAGCAGGAAATTAAACTCCAAATCAGCCACTCCCCTTCCCCCAGCCTTTCTGATAAAGGAGGGACAAAAAGGAGTGACTATGGGTTGAGATAAGTGTTTACTTATTATAAGCACAAAGTAATGGGATGAGAGCAGGGAAGAAGAGTCAGAGTGTTAGAGTCTTTGAAAAAGGTACTTTGTGACTGCACAGTAGCAAGATGGTAGCCTTGCTCTGGACACCCTCAGATATCTTTAGTGTTCTGTTAGTGAAATTTTGGTCTTCCCCATGTATGTTCTGTCTTCTTACACCACATTCCATGGTGGCATAACATGGCAGGAAAGGGAGAAATCTGCAGCCCTGCTCCCACCACACACACTGTTGGGCAGAGCTGAACCGACTTCGACTGGAGTCACTGGCAATCTTTGCTACCTGGGATAGTGCCAGATCAGATCTATGGAGCTGAGCTTAATTGAAAGCCATTTAATTTAAAGGATGGGATAGAACAAGAAAGAACACCTCTGGTTATTAAAGCAGCTGCACAAACAGAAAAAAAACTCAGCTGGTTCTATAAATCAAGTGGCAAATAATGAGAATTTGTGTTTTAACTACAGGAAAACTAAAATCATCCTGTTGCAATAGTTGTTTTAAGAACAGCACTGGTAGCACTTGCACTTAGATTTTTTGACAGAACATTCTTTTCTATATAAACTCTCTTCATATATCTGCAGTTTTCATAAACCTAGGTGTCAGGAGTAGCAGTGCTCAGTGCTTTCATTGTACAGCCTATGGGTAAGTAGAGACAGACAGAACTATTTTCTTTGGGTTTATCAGACCATGCTTTCATTTGGCATCATTTACAGAGACAGTTCTCAAAGTGTTGCTTGCAGAACACTCACTGGTGGTCCACGAAGGATTAGCTCATCACATAATACACATTTTGCTGACTTCTTTTCATTCCTTCTCCTTCCTAAAAAGACAGCTAAAGCTGGATTCAGTGCTTTTCTAGCACTCCTTCTCAGGGCAAGAAAATACTGTACTACTCACTGGAATGCTACAGGTTTCTGAATGCATTGGTTTAAAAAAGTTTATCAGTCCTTCCACTGGCATCTCTTGAAAGCTAACAGCTGGCCCTCCTTAGCTATCTGGCAAGCACCTGGTGTGCAGCAAAAGAAATTGTAATACTTGTGTTCTTTTTTTAAAACATGACAAGGAGGCAATACAAAAACAAATCACAGTAATGCACAATTATTCCAGCCTTGGTTTGTGCACAGTCAGCATGCTGAGACATTCCAAGCCAAGAGGATTTTTTCCTTGCTTTTAAAGAAAGATTTATTCATAAGGGTGAAGAGGGCAAATTCCCAACATTTCAGGCCTTCGCTGGCTTTTGTCAAGGGTTCCTTATGCTCACACATGGTGAAGCTTGGCTAAGGTGCAGAGGAAAGAAGTTATGAACTAAATTCTATGGATTAATATATACTCTTTGTAGAAATTTTAAGGTTTGCCAAACTTTTCATGGATGAGGAATGTGAAAGCTTAGGAATATATGCAGATCCAAGTATACTTTTACATGCACAGATAAATAGCATAGTCCTTGTTTTTCTACCATGACTTTACCATTGTATAACCTTACTTTGCCATTAATTCCACTACATAAAGTCAGTAACCCTTTCGACTACACAGCTGAAATAAAAGTAGCAAAATCTGGCCTTCTGTGACCCTAGCACTACAGAGCTCACATCCCTCCCTCTTCCACCCTATCTGTAGGGTAAGATCCATGATTATCAAAATGAGACTCTCCTTCACTTTAAATTTAGAAAACATCCAAGGGAGCACACTCATGATGTTTAAAAATCATTCAGATTTATGTCTACTTCCTTTTTCGAATTTTTTCTGCATGAAATAACACACACTTCAGGGCTGGCTTTTACCTAGCAACTCTGGGGACTTGCCCAGCTTCTGCAAGGTTTAGAGAATAAGTGATACCCTTACCCTCAAGTAAAATGCATACTATTCCATAGCAGGTGGTTTATTCCAGTATGTGTCCCTTGAAATGATGCATTTTACATTCTGTCTTTAAAAATAAATGCATAATGTTAGACATATTGCATTGAGTAGTGTTAGACATTTTGCGTGCCAAAATCATTGTCTACAGCAGCCACAGCCCCGAGAGCAGGGGCTGAGGTTTGTAACTCCTCTAGTTAGGTATCCAAACCACCATTTTTGTTTTCCCCTGGGCCTCTCACACGACTCCTGTACACCTGGCTGTGCAGCTGTAGATCCTTGCCAATGATTTTTGACAATGTTCTTCTGCACTTATAGAAGGCTTTATTTGGGAGTCTACACAAAGTGTGATAAAGGGCTTGAATCCCCTCTGGACAAGAATGAAAGTAACTCTGAGACACCTACTTCTCATAAGGGTTATCTAAAAAATAATAGACAGTGTGAAAAACCTAAACATTTTTATAAGCAGCACTTTCTGCCAAGATTTCAACCTCTTCTATTCTTCCTAGACAGCAAAAGGAACAAACTCCATGCCCATGCATCTTCTGAGCCCTCTGTTTCTTCCTAGGAAGAAGGCTCTAGCCCTCAATATTTGGGCTCTAGCCCTCAATATTTGGGATGTCAAAATTCAATTTTCCTTTTATCATTGAAAACAGGTGAACATCCTCTGCTTCTATGCAATGTCATCTATATTAGGACATTGTTGGTAGAAAGAATTATCAATCACTTTCTTAGACGTAAATACTTATAAGTAGCTCTTTAAATAAACAATTTACTTTCTGGAATTTTGCCTTTTTTACCCAGCTGTTGTACCACATGGTGCATGGACTATGGTTTCTCTCACTCTTTGTGAGAAAGTATGAGATTTTTATTAATATAATGGTGAGAAATTTTGAAAATATATATATAAACAGCATTCTGAACTACTAGTTAAAACTAATTTAATACATATTGTCTTGAAAGCATATAATTCATATGAAAACAGAGAGAAAAACATGTACTACAGTTTTAAGAACCAGTATTTTTTGACTGACAAACTCCAAAGACTGTTTTAACATTGGAAAGGACATACCATAACACTAGTTAAAGCAGACAAAGATATTTTAAAGTCGTAGTTAAAAGTATTTGGAGAAAATTTGTTGACTAAATACAATACAATTGTAGAGTAGAAACTAATTGCTAATATAACTGGATTTACAGTAAATAAACAGCATTGTTTACCTTAAGAAAATAAGGGCCCTCAAAGAAGAAGTTAATTTTTTACTCAAATCAGATATTATATTTATATCATCCTTCTCAGTTTAAGGATTTTTATTGGTTCTGTTTCTTCTGTAAATGCAGCTGTCAGAAATAAAAGTATTTACACTTAAAGTGAGTTCCACAGCATGACATCTTCAATGCACAAAACCAGCATGTGCTAAAGTAGAAATTTGCAAAAACTCTGAGTTAAAATTATCTTTTCCATTTGCATAGTTTCATTCAGCTGGGATTTTACTCCTGACGGATTTTCTCCTTTTTCTAACTCTGCCCTCTTTGTTACATGCTCATGCACCTTTTGGAGAGGAGGATAAAGCTTGTAGGTGTTTTTAAAGTTCCTTCACTTGCTGGGGGAAAGCGATACTTCTTAAAATGGTTTGTGTGCTGGTTTTGGCTGGGATAGAGTTAATTTCTTCATAGTAGCTAGTATGGGGCTATGTTTTGGATTTGTGCTGGTAACAGTGCTGATAATAGATGGTAGTTTTTATTACTGATCAGCATCAAGGCTTTCTCTGCTTTCTCACCCCACTGCTCCAGCAAGCAGCTAGGGGTGCACAAGGAACTGGAAGGGAGCACAGCTGGGACAGCTGGCCACAACTGACCAAAGGGATATTCTGTACTGTTGGGTGTCGTGCTGAGCATTTATAACTGGGAGAAGAAGGAGGAAGGGCAGGTGCTGGGAGTGATGGTGTTTGTCTCCCCAAGTCACTGTTATGCAAAATGGAGCTCTGCTCTCCTGGATGGTTGTGGAGCCTCCCTCACCAGAGATATGCAGGAACCATCTGAACACAGTCCTGTGCCTGTGCTCTAGGATGATTGTGCTAGAGCAGGGAGGTCAGACCAGATGACCCAGTGTGATTCCTTCCAACCTTGCCTATCCTGTGACTCTTGAATTCAAAAGACTGATGTTTGATTTTGGTAGCTATATATCTGTATAGCTGTACATACACCTAAATGGCATTATTTCAGAGAGCTCCTTAGAATGTATCACTACATGGGCCTCTGTGAAAAAGTTATTAGCATCCATAGATACTAGGATACTAGTTTAGGAGAAGAAAAAGAGAAAAAAAAATCAGATAACATGACCCCCTGCAAGAAGCAGGGAGAAATTTATGTAATATCAGCAAAGTTCAATAATATCAGCATCCACAGGGTATGAGTAACAAGCTGTAAAGATGACACAAAAGAGAGATGATGTTTGAGTGCAAATTGGTAACCCAGTTATGAGAGTGGGGAATTATCTGCCTCAAAAGCCATACTGGCCACCATAAACCTCCGGAAAACACCTGAAGAAGAGTGTGGCATAAAGATAAAAAGAAATTAAAATGCCTTTTATGGAGGAATAAAAAGCTGAAAAGAGCCAAATTTGAAAACTTATGCATATATCACTGATTGGTGACCATAGCTGAAACATTTTCTTGTCATGGAAAGATAATAAATGGATAGAAATAGAAGGAAAGATAATTTTAAAAACTTAGCTTCCTTTTTCCTGAAATATTCCTCACATATTTCTCAGAGCACCCGCAAGTAATAGAAGATGAGTGGACACAATTCAGGTTGAGTTTATTCCCACAAAAGAGTAGAGGAATTACATAGATTAAACAATGACAACTATAGAAATTTCAATAAAAGCTGAGTAAAAAGTGTCTTTTCTTGTTTTTCATTAGAAGTATTAGTACACCCCATTGGTTTATGAAGAAACGTCATGCTTTAGAAAGAAAAGAAGACAAGCAGGTAAGGAATTTGACACTTTCAAAGAGGGGAGGATCTTTCAGTGCTGTGCATTCTCCAGTCAGGCTATTCCAGCAATAAAACAGATGCTTCCCACCAATGACCCCTGATTTGCCATAGGAATTAAATTTAGACCTTTAGCTAGAGCTTTGTCATTCAAACAACAAGGCTACTGCAGTGTGATGGTTTCATGATATGGCTCATGGAAGGCAGTGGAACAGATGGAATGTCACAATGTCACAATGAAGTCCAGCTGTGGGGCCCATGTAGACTTGTTCAGCAAGGAAACAAAAGTATTCTAGGTCTGCCAAAGACATCTTCTGTTCCTGACCACTCCTGGAGCATTCCTTGCCCTTAGCTCACTGATCTATGCTGTTTCCAGACATTAGAATTTGGTATACAGCTCCAGGTGACTACACTGGGGTTAGAATAATGGATAAAACAGATACACTCACTTAAAATCAGTCTGCTTATTTTTGCTTTTGGACATACCCAAAATAATCAAACAGATATGTAGAAGAGGAATATTTTCCACTACCTGTGAGGGGAAAAATCCTTCAGGAGATGGCTAATGACAAACATTTTTCCATGCCTGATATATCAGCAGGATTCTGGCGTTGCCCATAGGAAAAAACCCCACATGTCTGTGCACATCCAACACACCCATAGGAAGACACTGGTTTTTTGCAGACTGCCACAGCAGTTATGTTTGGCACGTATGTTTTTCATTGGAAAATAGAAAATGTTGGTGGTATACAGTGCACTAAACTGTACACTTTCTACTGGGAGGAGAATGAGATGAGAATGACAACAAGAACATGCAGCTATGGGAAAAGCTGGAGATTTTGTGTAAAGCTAAAAAAGTAAATTCCACTTCTGTGTAATGAAAATATAAAATATGGGGAGAAATTTAAATGGCAACATCTGCAGGTAGATCACAGTAAGTATGAAGAATTTATCAACACATCTGATCTTGCAAACAAGGAGGAAATACATAGAATGAAGAATGAAGCAGAAAAAATGGGGCCAAAATAAAATCCAACTTAAAGCAGCCAGCCAAGGGTCCTAGAGTGACTAAACAGATGTAGAGATATTAAAAGTTTACAGACCATAGAATGTTACTTAAATATTGCAAATTTTTTATTCACCTTCTACACGTATATTATCTGTTCTATGTTCTAGTACAACAGTATGGTCAAGTATACACTCAGCTGCCATGGCTGCTAATGAAAGTGAATTTCAATACATTCACTTTAATAGGAGACTTTGGACGTTACCTGGGTGAAAAAATCTACCGTCATTATTCAAGGTCCTTGTTGGCTGAAAATACCATCACCTCAGTGTTGCCAATGTCTACAAAATGCTGTAAAACAGCACTCCAAGGCTGTAGCTGCAGATGTATGGACTGAAAATTGGCCAAAACCTCAGAGAGTTTTGGGCTTACACACATATTTTCAAACTTTTTTGACAAAAAGGTATAGTGGAGCAAGTCCAGTACTAGATTTCACAGACAAAATCAAATAAACCTGTCCTGCCTCAGATGAAAAGAGGATTCAAAATGATGGAGTTAGAGCTCAGGATGAAATCCCACAGAAAATAAAAAGAGCCACAAGGACTGCCAAGTTGAGAAAACACACTCTCAATTTTTATTATCTGTTAAGAACTCTTTATTTTGTTTTCCCTTACAAGTTTTCATGATGTTTCTGTAAAGGCCTTTCATATGTGTAAGGAATGCAACTACTACAATGGTCCCCCAGTGAAACACAAGGCAGTATGTTAAAGACACGGGAAAAACTCATCTGGATGAAGACATAATTTTCAGGTTACTGTTACCAATATGGGAAAAAAAAAAACAACTTACAGGAAAAAAAAAGCACCAAATTATAATACATTAACATCTCTGATGTCAAATTTCACTGGGGATTTGGAGAATTAGAGATTAAGGCAAAAAAACTTGTTTTAACTGGGCTCTCAGGCACTGCATGATTGCACAAGAAGAAAGTTGTCTGCCTCTCTCCTAGATTGTAAATTTCTATGAGGCCACATTGATTATCTGCAGATATACGTGGCTATTACCCTGTGCTCACATACTCTGCAGCCATGGTAGACACTTTTTCAAAAAAATAAGGAAAACACAATTTCCCAGTTTACATGAGAGGTTCTCAGCCTGGCCATAACCATTGTGCAATGACATAAAGGTACACAAAACCATGGCAACACAATGAAATGTGGACTTGATGCATCCTGGCATCAAGAGGGATGTAATTTTTCCTGCTGTAACTTAGAGCACCTCATTACATCTGAACTGTGGATTCCACAACTGCTTTCAAACTCCCACAGCCTATTTTCATCTGCTCTCCATATTAATGTGTGAGCTACATACACATCAGCTTCTCCATGCCTTGGTTCCTCTTGGAGAAAAATCAAGGTGTGAAAGCCAGACGGAAACCATGACTAGAAAACTGGAAAACATGGCACTAAGTGGAAATCTTCAGTTATCAGTTCTGTTTCATTCTCTGATCCAGACAAAAGGACAACACAGAGAATATGAAAAATACTCTACATGACTGATGTATCTTAGCAATCTTTCCAAAAACTGCAGACTAATTCACAGATCATTAGAAAGGAGAGAAACAAGATAGAAAGAGAAAGAAACAAGTCTGTTGAGAAATAAGAAATTAGGCAAATTCAAATTCTTTTAGTCATGGTCCAAACAATACTGGGCTCAGATGAGGGAGAGACTAGCAACAACACTGAATATTGTTGCTCTGATACTGACATTTGACATAATCCCATTACAATTGTCCAGAGACTGCCAACAACTTGTGCTGCATTTGTTCAGTTGTTCATAATATTAATCCCAAATTTCTTTAAACTTATACATCAGAAACAGGTGTGATGAAAATCATAAAATGTCATTACACAAAGAAATAGTATACTACGGAAAATGCATGGTGGCATTCTGAAAGAATCCACTCTTCCTTCTAATCTTTCCTATAATCTGTAAGATTTTGTCCTCCTAGCTGAATGTCTAAATGATATCTAAAATCACTTAGTGTCATGCTGAATTTTAAGAAAAGTGGGTTTTTTGTGTCCAGCTTGTGACAGATGAACCAAAGACAACCAAGGATTTGCACACTGGGTTTGATTACACATTGAGTTTAATATCTTTTGTGATGCTAAATCTAAGCATTATAAAATGCCTTTTCTTCCTCCCTCTGTTCTCCCTTGTCCTCATGACATAGGTTCCTTTTTATTTTAAAAATTTCTGGGGTTTGCTTTCAAATGTAGCTTTTACAGTTTTGATACAACCTTTGGAGCAAGAATAATCATTCAGGAACAAAGAACTACTCTTTTTCTGACTGCAGCATGGTTCCTTCCATGGAAAAAACCTTGGCCAACTGACCATCATTCCCCTGCGATTTTCTGTGGATATCTCCTTTGGTCACAGTTCAGATTTTTCTTCTTGGCCAGAGGCACGTAAGAAAACATACCCTGAACACTAATTCGATGAAGAGTTCCTCCTCTCAACACTAAAAGTCAGGCTCCTATCCATATGGGTGGACACATCAAGACAGATTTCAAGTGCATAATGGAGCTCTGGTGTAAAGCATATGAACTTATATAAATATATTCAAACTGAATTAAAATTCAGTTTAGATCTGTTCTTTACTGTCTCCCTGAAAACTTGTCTTCTTCAGGGTACAAATGGAAAAAAGAAACACCAAAAGAAGTCTCAAAAGAACATCAATTGTAAATATTGATAATTTTACTTATTTATTGAAATGCATAGATGTTACAAAATAGATCAAAATGATGTACAGTTTTATAGTATTAGAAGTTGAAACAGGGATACAAATTTATATCTCAAGTATAATATATATAGCGCCATATGACAACACAAAAGAAATGATACATTGGTAAGTTCACTTCAACATGTGCTAAACAAGCTTTCTTCTCCAAAAAAACAGATACAACCCCACCCACGCAATTATCAAAAAACCTAAACAAGAAAAATGAAATTACGTAATGAGAGGGGGGGAAGAGCATTTCACTCTATAAACACTGAACGATTTTTTTTTACATGGGTTCAGATAAAAAAAGCACAGAAATATACTTATTTTCCAATCCCCAACATCTTTAAGCCTCAGAAAAATCTTTCCTTGTTGCATATGGAAAAAAGCATCTATAGATGGTTTGCATCTTAAATGAACCCTGCCTTTAAGCACCATTTCAATTATATTAGAGTGCTCTACATGAAACAAAGCTGTTTCACTCGTGAGAGCAATTGATTCCAATATTACCATTCACTCTTAAGGAAGAATTTTATTACTTTAAACGTCACATCTAAGATACTTCCTGACTTACAGGATGGTCTATTAAAGCTGTAGTGAGTTAGCAGCATGATGAACAGCCAGTGATTTGAATGACAATTGCTGATGTAAGCTAAACATATAACCTGAGAGACATTCTCTCTCTTTCCTGCTGGCCAAAATAACCCTTAAGTACAATTTATATGCATTTTCAGTAGGAGGGATTTTAAAGAATTTACAGTCTTATTACCCAATGATAATGTACCAAAATCTTTTTCCACTCTGAATTTTGTCTTTTGGTAGAAGGAGATAATGAATTGTAATCATTTCAGTCTGCATTTTTCACAGATCACACTCAGAGGAATGCTGCAGAATGTGGATAGCAATCAAAATTTTCTATCTGTTCCACTGATTTGTGTGAATTTAAAAATGCATCACCTTGTAATTATTTGCCAACAAAAAATAACTCTACACTGAGGGAAATTTGGGAAATGAAGGCTAAGCAGAAAGAAAGATTGAAATTAGCAATAGTAATCAATTTTGTTTATCATTTCTTGAATTAACTAGATAGGCTGTTGTCCATCTGTTGAAATAATCAGATGCGTAATTGGGTTTTTTTCCTAATTTTTTCAACTATTTTCCATTGAAAGAAAGCAGTTTGAGAAGGTTATTGCTATTTTAGGCTTCTATTGATAGAATTTCAACATTCTTGAAAATTTAAACAAGGTTTGTGCGCTTTGAGACCACCAGACCAATTAAGTATGATCTGAGAACTAGAGCATACAAATTTTCAATTCTGCAGTTTTAAAAAGCACAACAAAAATTTTGTGTGCTTGGATTCCAAGATGATCTCATTATAGAATAAGAAAGCAAGAGTTTTGTCTTGAAAACTTAGTAAAAATAGACAGATTGCAACAGTAATTTGGGCCTTTAAAATTTTAGTAGGGATCATCATAATTTAGTAGCTGAGTAATGAGGCTTCCCACACCCTGGTTTTTAAGAACTATATCTGACTTAACACTTCTAAAAATTCTTCTGACAACTGAATAACTCTGTTTTACCTCATACTCATAAAACTCTGCATGTTAGGTAGTCACCAGCTAATAAAACTCTAATTGAGTTCTGAACTTACAAATCATGTAAAACTAAGTAATGTAAGAGTTGTTCACTGCACTTCTTTTCTCAAAGGAAGCAGGCAAAGTCATGTCTAAAATCAAGGCAAAAAACTTTAGATTTGCATTTGTTTTCAAAAAAATCCTCAAACCTCTTGGATTCCAATGTAAGGAGTAGTGGCATTCTGAACCACAAGAGGGCATCCATATATCTACCTACCTATCCACCTACCTACAGATCATATGGATACACAGATGTATTTCTTTACGTGCAATCACAGTGCTCTTGCTCTGGGAGGATTCCTCTTTCAAATCTCCATGGTACTTCCCACTATTAATAGGGGATGGCACATGAAGTCTAATTTTGCTGTATACAAAGCTCTCACGGAATCCAATTTTTCATTCCTGCAGAAGTTATATTAAATCTTCTCCAGTTTTCATAAAGACTTGATCAAATTCACCTCAAATTCAGAGGGGAAAAAAAAACTATCTCAAAATATAGATGCCAAGGATAAGTGTGCAAGGTCAAGACCAGATTTCCTGAAGTAATTTATTTTTCAGAGAGACAGTTTGGAATTACTAAAACTTGCTCAGCATCAATCTGAAGTCATGATTCTTAGAGGTCTTACTCTCCCCATAATTTGTTCCACAGGCACTTGCCTGTTGTGATGAGGGGAGGGTTTGTTTTGGTTTTGAACTGGAATACATTTTCCTCTCTGATGCTCACAAAAGTCTTATTAGAGCCTGAAACAACCATAAAGATGAACTCTGAAAGCAAATCTGACCTAGTTGTAAGTTATATGTTTAGCTGAAAAAAATCTCACAAACACTGGAGTGTACATGGTAATATTTTCACAAAAAAATAATCTGTCACTTCAGCACCAGAACACAGAGGTTAGCACCAAAAGGTATTAACTGCTACCCATCACCTTAGATGCTTAAATGAGGCAAAAAGTCACAAGCAGATATTATTACAAACAGCTGCACTCAGTAATTAATTATAAAAATGTTGTTATATCATTTTTTACCCTTATGCCTCTCACAGTATTTTGACCAAAAATAATTTTTACCTTATTTTAGCTTGTGCATACTTTTACAATTTTATATTTAGATGTCTGAGCTAATTTCTCTGTCTTCAAAGGCACACCCATCTGCTGAGAAGAAATGAGTACTTCAAGGCCATTAGAATAGCAACTGGAGGTGGTTTGCCTCAGCATGGCCTTGAACTCATCAAGCTCAGCATGCATTAGAGCTGCCAGAGACATCTGAAGTCTTCTGCACATTCAAGTGCTTTTTTTTTGTAGCAGCACTTCGTGTCAGGTAGTCAGTCAGAAAGCACTGGCATTGGCAATCAAAATAGAGCTTTACTGGCATTGTCATTACCTGGCCCAAGAGCAAAAAGATAATAGAAACTGGGGCAATTCAAATAGATAATACAGAAAGGCATTCTACTTTAAAGTGGAAATTTCATGTGGCAATCAAACATCTGATGATCTGTAATCCTCTCTGTTAAATGAAAAATATTCAGCTAATGCTTGAGTGCTTGTGGCTGGTTTAATCATGAGCTGCTCGTATGAAATAGCTTATTTCCAGATCATATTTTGCTGCTGTCAATTACAGTGTGATTACAATAGTTAGTCCCTAGCACCATCATGGGATGTTGTGAAAAAAACCTGCATACCTGTTTGTTAAAAGCAAAGTTTTCGATATTCACAGAAAACAAAATATTCCACAAAATCAAGGTATTTGTAGCAACTTAAAAAGTAACAGATACAATAACATATATACCCGTGATAATAATTTCAGCTGAATTACAGAATTATAAATTAATTTACAATGTCTAGTCCTGTTTGGAAAGTGTACCATACAACATACAAGTTGCAAGTTTCAAAGTGCATAGTCATTTACTGTTAGACCTACTGTTGTAGGCGCCATGGCTTAACCTGAACTTTTTCTTATACTCTGCTTCCTATTTGTATTTTAAAGGTAAAAATACTGAAAATGGCTAGATGCACTGCTTTAACCGTGCTGTCTTTACTGCTATAGGAGATTTCTTATGCAGAACAAAAATGCATTTTTCACCTGCATCTTTGTCAAAAACTGTGCTGGGTGAGGGGCTAGTGACCCACCAAGTAGTTTTGTCTCATTCATTTTTTTCAGTGTGTACATAGATAATGCAAAGAGGTTGTCTTTCACTCCCAAAACAGGACTGGCTTTTACTCCACCAAAGTATTTGACTGATTGAGTACTGTTCAAGTCCAAACTCCTTTGAAAACAAAAGGAAAAATGTTTATATTGTACCTGTTAGGATAAAAATTAATCGAATATTATGAAGAGTTACCCTTTTACAACATGGACACATCTAAAGGCAATATGCCTGTCTAGTTCTTGTCCTGTCAGATACAGAAGTGTCACTAACCAGAAATATCTGAAGAGCCATAGATCAGCTGCTGACATCCTCTGAGGGATCAGAGCATGGATTGATAGAGAGGGGCTGCTACATTTCATACACTATACAGCCTGTTCCAGATATCTTGCTGGAGAAAAAGAATAACTAATGTGAAGAATTCAAAATCTTGTCTTTCTTTTTATATCACCAGCATGTTACTTCATGTTCTGGTGACAGACTGTCTCAAATACCCTAAAAAGACCAAATTAGTGACTTAAAGATACACACGTATGTAGCTCTAGTGAAATTATCCTCTGTTGTTCTACTTGCTCTACTCAGTATTGCTTTTCAAAGTTCATAAATTTTAGAGGTCTAAATGTAGCAGTGCAAGCAGACTAAACACTTATATTTAAAGTGGAGTATATTCTGCCCTGTAACATAAAGCCAAAATTCAAGGTTATTTCAATGACCTAGTAACAGTGGCAGACATTTGATTTCTTCCTTTTAATAATCTGTTTTTCAAGAAACGTACCTGTATCATATTTTGGTTTTAATGTCTCTATTTGACACCCATAAGGCATTCAGGTTTTGGCAGAAAGTTTTTGGCAAATTAGTTTTTTAATAATGCACACAGATATTTTCAGGAAACAGTGTAATATATTTTTAATGGGCACTGGCAATTGCTTTCGAAATTTGGAATTTTTGCAACAAATCTATATGAATCTTAAAGCTCCTTAATGTCTTTTATTTAGAAATCTTCCTACCTATTTTAAGGTCTGATGTCTCCTGATTCTCAACTGAATTTCAGTCAGAGGGATAGCATATATACTGGTAAACTTACAGTGTAAAAACCACTGTGGATGTCATGTATTGATGTATATGGCTTTGCAGCAATATATTTCTTCCTGTAAAAGAATAAATATACTCCTGCAAAGCACCATTATAGAACTATGACTGTGTTCAGAAATACAGGAAGGTAGAGTCAAGCTGTGCTGTTATACCAATATTTTCAAAGTGATGTAGCTTTCCATCTAGATAAGACTTTAGGCATGTGAGTTAACAGGCACTCGATCTCAGTCAGTGTGGTTCCTCATTCTCTTTAATATTCCTGTCTGCACACAGGCATGTGATAGCAGCAGCCATGTGCTGAACTCTTGAAACACCATTAATGAATTGATGCTGTGCATGAGGTAGGTAATATCCTGCAGTTTCTCTTGCACATATGTTTTCCTCTGTTCAGTGTCCCACTGACATTGCAGGTGAAAGCACAGGTGTAAACAGGAGGAACCATTGGGAGTGTGAGGACAATTTGCTGCTTTGCATGTCACACTCCATTTTTAAAGCACAGTATTAAACAACGACCCTTCGCTTTCCAGAGCTATTATATTTAAAAGGAAGTAATATTCTATCTTCTGATGTGATTTTAATATAATCAAATCTTCAGGAAGCTACACTTACTAAGATCAAAATGAGTTTGCTCTCCTTTAGGAAAATGTTAATGTAAAAGGGATAATGTGAGTCTTAAATCCCAAAGTGTTAAAACCAAATTATACTGTACTTTGAAAGCTAATTATACAAAAGCATACAAAAAGAAAATACCAGAGTATTATTACAATATCTCTCTATATATAGTATGTGCAAAATTCAATACACAAGGTTCTTGTTACTCATCTGTGGCTTTTCTTTAAAATAATGTTAACCTTAACTTATTTAAACCAGTATAAGTAGTTTGATGTTACTCCTGGGAAACAAAGATTGTCGATACAAGAACCTCCATAGCTTGGAGGACAAGCTGAACATGGGACGCCTACTTTATATGGTGCTTCTCCAATCCAATTCCCCCTGAAAATAAAAATGAAAAAGAATGCTTAATAATTTCAGAGTGGCAGAAAAAAATCATTAACCATACTTGTTTTGAGTGATTAAAGTTAATGTCTCCACTGATATCCCATAAATGCTCTATCACTAAAAACATGACATCAGTTTATTTCTGTAGTTTACTGATAAACATTGATGTTGCAATTCCCAAAAAAGAGCAAGAAAATGACCATGTGAATTCAGGCCAGTAATATCCATTCCACATCCTTTAGTCTCAGTGGTGAAGTCCCAGTCTTCTTGCTTTTGCTACAACCAAGTGATTTTTGATTCTCTGATCTCATGACAGAGTATTTTTTACTGGACGTCTATTATTTTCAAAATATTGCAAAAATAAGCATTGGTGCAAGGTTTTCCTTGAGCACATTTTTTGCATGGCAGTTATCTTAAAAGCTTGTGCTTGGAAGATGGAAAAACAAACTGAGTGAAACCTTATTCTTAGGTTGCATCACCCCAGGTTCACACTGTGGAGCTCTGAGACTGAACTCATGATTAGAGGAAAGGTAAGATAAAAACTATTTGCACCAGTAATATATTAAAAGGACCTGGATTGGGGCATTTCCAGAGGTCTCAGTGATGCAAATGAGAGGAGAAGGAGGGCTCCTGTCTGGTGAACGGAGGTGTGCAATAGACCCTAGGGGGAAAGGGGCACAAAGCCTGGAGAGTGATTATATGAAAAGAGGTAACTCTGAAACATCTAGGAACATCTGAAAAACACATCTAGACTTTTAGGGGTTTATATAAACCACAGACTTTTAGAGAATCATGTAACACTCATGATGTAGGCAGAAAGTTAAAATTAGATTTTTATTTAAATGTTATGTCTCACAGAGCAGAGAACTTTCCTTTAGTTTGCATGTGACGCAGAATAGCAGTGAGTAATGCAATTATTTATGAAACATTTTGTCATCCCCCACCTCCCAGCCAGTAACACTGGATCAAAAGCCCTGGTCTGGGTTGTGCCTTGGAAGAAAGCAGGAATCTCAAATAATTTGCTCATTCCTACTTCTCTTCCAAATGGATACAGCAGACTAAGTGCTCAGAAAATATATTTAGTCTGATAACAGATATGGAAATTCAGAGTTTGCTGAAAACTGCTTTCTGCTTCATTTTCTATGCAATACATGATGGATATGTGTGAGACTGCTAGATAATCTGGGGTCTTTCTAAACTGCAATTATCTTCCTTAACTTTAGGGGGTTTTCACTCATTTCAGAAGCATAAATATTTTTCAGCGTTACAGCATGGCATCAGTGAAAATTACTGGAGTTCTAAATCCAAAATCTTTGCCAAATTCCAATCTTAATAACACAGATTGGGGCTGCAATATTCACTCTTCCTCTTTAGAGGAGTTTCCTGTGTGCTGGTTACTCAGAAGGACACAGACTTTACTGAAGGGCAGAAAGAGACCTCTGCACATGTGCCCAAAGACTCTGTGCCCAATGTCCTTAACTAAATTAAATCTAAAAATACAAACTTAATCCAGAGAAGACCACTCAATATAAGTTTTGTGATCTTGCAAGAAGTAGATGTGAAAATCATGATTCCACTTCCTGTGACTGAAAGGTCTACTCAAAATCTCACACAGAGAAAGAGCTTGCAACTTCAGGCTTTGGTTTGCTGTTTGAGAAGTTGTGGGACTTTAAGACTCAGAAAATATAAAATGTCATTCAGTCATTGCTAACTTATACACAACTACTAAATCAGTTTCCAAAAATGCTTAATGCATAAATCCATTTTATTCATATATATGAAAATGAGATAAGTATTCCAGAAAGTTTATAATTTTAAACTTTTTTTTTCAAATTAAGATCCCTTAAAAAATTCTCTTAGAAACTTTGATTTCATCTTGTCCACGTTATGGAGCTATAAGTCACATACAGTTTTTGCTGCTTAATCTTTGCTCCCTCACATTCATTTCTCACCATCCTTTTCCAGTAAATATTAATGACAAAAGGACAGAGAAATCCCCTTGATTTCCAAAGGTGGCTTTTTCCCCAAGAAAATTTTCTTACGAAATCCTATCTTTCAGTTGCAAAACCTTTAAAAATTCTTTTAACTCATGTAACAGCTAGAGTAATGACATATTCTTGCAAATTCTTTACCACAAATGGACCTGTTCCACCAAGAGTTTATGGAAAACATGCTCAGTGAATTATACTGAGGCTCCTATACAGAGCTGTGTCTTTGCCTAGCACACAGTCAGAGAAAGCAGCCACTTACACCGTCTGTGCGGCTTTTGCCACAGTGGTACAAACCAGACCGCAAATCAAAGCTCTCCCAGAGCCACACGTTACTGACTCACTCTCCAGCCAAATGTAAGCTTGGGATGATGTCTAGGAAATGCTGGCAGAAAATGAATTTCTGCATTTCAACCTAGCACAGACCTCTGCAAGTTACGGGATATAGGGACACCTGTGGGGGTCTGCGGCCTGTGTTTTAACAGATCCTAAGAAGGAAGGCAAGATGAGATAGATTGGCATACATGGAGCTTAGACTGATGGACTTTATATAGAAGCAATGCTTTGGATTATGTGGCATGGTCATAAGCAAAAGTATGTTGTGGGCAACAACATATGTCATAGAATGACTCACAGAATGGTTTGGGTTGGAAGGAACCTTAAGGACAAACTAGTTCCAACGCCATTGCCACTGGCAGGGAACCTCTCACTAGACCAGGCTGCTCAGAGCCCCATTCTATCTGGCCTTGAATACCTCAAGGAGTCCACAACCTCTCTGGCTGAACTGCTCCAGTGTCTCACAGTAAATAATTTCTTCTTAATGTCTAATCTAAACCTAGCCGCCTTAAGCTAAGGCTAGTCCCTCTTGTCCTATCACTACATGCCCTTGTGAAAAGTTGCTCTCCAGCTTTCTTTTAAGACCCCTTTAGGTACTGGTAGGTTGATACAAGGTCTCTATTGAGCCTTCTCTTTTCCAGGCCAAAGAGCCCCAACTCTCTCAGCCTACCTTCATAAGAGAGGTATTCTAGCCTTGATCAAATTAGTGGCTCTCGCCTGGACCTGCTCTAACAGGTCCATGTCTTTCTTGTGCTAAGGACCACAGAACTGGATGCAGCTCTCCAGGTTGAAAGCAAAGCAGAAGAGAAGAATCACCTGTTGGGTGCATGTCTTTTGATGCAGCCCAGGAAATCACTGGCTTTCTGGGCTGCAAGTGCGCCCTGATAAGTCACATTGAGCTTTTCATCTACAAACACCCACAAGTCCTTCTCTTCAGTGCTGTTATCAATTCATTCTCTACCCAGCCTGCACCTGTGCTCAGATTAACCCAATCCAGGTGTGTTTTGCCTTACTGAACTTCATAAGGTTTACATAGGCCCCCCTGTCAGTAAATCAAGAGCTTGGTCTATGGTGGGATTGCTTACCTGAGCAAGTCTAGCTCACCACACCTATGCATAAAGGAGTGAAGAAATAAGGAATTCAAAGCAAAGTGAAGTCAGCACAAAGAAGGAAGAATTAATAATAATAGTAATAATAACAACAACAATAAAACAAATTTTTTTTGTTCCACACACATCAAGTTGATTCCTTTTCTTCCTTGTCATACATTTCTGTATGTTCAGATGGAAGCTTTGAACAAAGGAGCAGCCCACAGAAAAAAGCACAAAAAGAGGTCATGCTGCAGAAAAAGGAGGAAGCAGTCCTATGAGAGGACCAAAACATGCACAAAGGATAAAAATAAACAAAAAATAAAAGAGAGCAACTCACTTTGGGGCATAGTTGCATACCAAGTAAACAGCTCGCCGCCAAACAGATCCCCAGACGTTCATATTGTGGCATGTGTGGATTGCGCAGCCTATACGATTGGAAGTGGCCCAAACCATCTGAATAAATATTTATTATTGGTGAAGTCCAAATCAAAAAGGAATATACATATACATATACTTATAGATATACACATACATTTATTTCAGAGAGACGAGTATAAATACATCATAGGAAAGTACAGCTTTGGACATGAGATTTTGAATAGAGGAAAATAATTTATATAACCTGTGTGTAATGGGTGCACATGGGTCCGTAACATCGCATCGGGCACCTAGGGTTGCAATCTTGAGGATAAGGGAAAGCATAATCCTTCACCTCATCATACCACGGCTTTACCAGCTGGAGAATAGATCGATACCTGGGTTTGTTTAAAATACAGAAAGAAAAGCATGTAATTTTAGATTTCTCCTCACACCACTAGGGGCACAATATTAAGCAACAATATTCTTAAGCCAAACGAACATTGACAGATATAGAACATAGAATACTGGATTGCACTTGCATCAGTCCATTATCTGGATCTCAAAGGTTGTTCAAAGGCTGACAAAATAATTGTTTTGTAGGGTATCCTCTTACCTTCCAGTTCTTACAGACAGGTTCTGGCCCAAAAATCTCAGAAGATAGGAAGGTCCATGGTCCCAAATGCATGTAGCAGCCCAAGCCTCAGCAGATTTGGCAAGAGTTTCATCCCAAACCTGACAAAATAAAGCAGTAGAACAGAAAAAAAACAAATAATGATCATAGTGTTAGAATAAAAGAAGCAAGTACCCTAACCCACAAATATACTATCATAACACATCAGATCTGGAAACAAGAAGAGAACTGTGGAGCAGCATGTACAGAATCCAGCAGGATTTGCCCTATTGCCAGACAGAATTTCTGCCCACATCATTCGAGGAAGCCAAGTATTCCAATCTCTCCCTTTTTTTCTGGAAAAGGCCTCCACCAACCAGGCATTCTCCTACCATTTTCCCATCTGTGGTGGTGAGATCCTTGTATGGAGAAGAGTGAAATGGTGGCTGGGATTCAGGTCAAAAGTGAAGGAGAGGAACACAAGGAAAAACATTCAGCAGAGGTATTACATACCCCACAAAACCCCAACACATTTGAAACAGGACCTCAGGAATATCTATAGCCAGAGAAAATGGGTGTGGCAGCTCCTCATATTTGAGGTGTCAAGGTCAAGAAAGGGATTCCACAAAGGCAAAGACTATGGGTAGTTTCCAGGTGCAGTATGGATTTCACTACGTTATTCTGCACAGGAACTGGCATTGCTCACTGCCTGACATAAAAAGATAACAGCTCTGTAAGAAGCTATTAAGTTCTTAAGTTCTTCAATGTTTGGAACATGACAAGTGAACTTAAACACTGTCTCCTTTATATGCTTTGCCTGCTCAATTACATGCCTGATTTGTAACTCTGCTGTTTTCTCCACAACAAAACAGGTTTGCCTCAGAAATAATGGAGATATTGGCAACAGAAACTACTGCACCACTGGAACTCCTGATAAAGAATATCTCACTGTTACATTACAAGTGCACACAAATCCTAGTATAACTTAGTATTTAAGGGATACCCAAATAGGCTGTAGATTCTGGAATTACATGTATATTTGGAATACCCTGAGTGGAGTGTTTAGGTGCAGAATAGCTGTAGTGAATTGCAAGTAGAAAGGCAGAACAGAATGTGGTAAAAGTGCTTTTACAACACAAACACAAACTCATAAAGCTTGAGTGACTATAAATAAAGAGTATGCTCTCTGAGGCATGAAATAAGAGGCAAAGTCAGAAATAAACTCATCAAAGAAAAAAGTGGTCCACATCACAAATATTTTTGGTACTACGAGCTAATAATGATTTCCAACACTGAATTCAGTTTTAATTTCACAAATCTGAAGAGTGAAATATCATTAGCTAGGACAGTAATTCATGCCCTAACTCTAGTACTTCGTGAAATTTCTCTTAGTGAGAAGGACAAAATTTAGTAAATGTTATGAAATTGCTAGACCATGGAACCAAGCTTTTGTGAATATGGAATGCATAAGGTACCTCCTCCATTAAAGGTGAAGAAGCACAATAGACACCAGTAAGACTCCTTAACTATTTTCCATTCAAGCAGAACCACCTCAGAGATGGTAAAATGGGTGGTGCTTAAAGCAGAGAAGATTTATTTTACACCTGTTCAGAAAATTTTCCAGAACAAAGTCAAAGCAAATTGCTAGTACAAGGACAAAAGACGGAAGTCTTAAGAAGAAGCATGCTACAAAGGAATACTCTTCAAGACTGGGAACACTTAGACCTCACCTCTGAAAAGTTATGGGAGTTTCTTGGAGGAGTTAGAGATAAAAAATCCAAAACCCAGGATATGCTTTAGGGCTTAAGGCAAAGAAAACTGTGCATAGACATTTCTTCTGCTTTGTATCGCTGCCATTAAGTTTACTAGCTGCATGTGGCCAGTGTATAAAAACCCCTTTACAATCCCTGTGGTGCAGCAGTGATCCCAAAAACAGGGCTTAAAGAGTAGGTACAAACATAAAAGAGTGCCTGGGGAGTGTGCCTGAGAGGCTGGGGCCACAGCCAGCGTTTGGAGCCTGCCCAGGCCCAGGGGAGCAGAGGAGCTCTCGGATCCAGCACGTGGGTCCAAACACAGCTGCCTGGTGTGCATCCATAAGGGGCTGCTCTGCCAGGACTGTGACACCCCATAAACACCCTCCTCTGCTGGGATTAATCACGCTTCTGGCACGAGGGCTCCTGCCAGGAGGCTGAACATGAGGTTTGCGTGCTTGTTCCCAAGTGACCTGTCTGCACTCCCGCAGTAATCTAAACGCGCACTGCATTCGCACAAACAGCGCCAACATCCTGATTTCCACCCAGCACATTTCTGTGTACTGAACTGCCTCGCAAAATAGCATGTTGGGTGTTTGAAAGAAATGTGAAGAATGCAATAGGTTTTCACTATTAACACTCTCTAAACAAGGTGCAGCCCCTGCCTCGGACAGCGAGGGCATTTCTAGTTCACTTTTGCTTCTCCTCAGCTTCATTTCTGGTTATCAGGACCACCTGCAGCATTGGACTGGTAAAGTTTTGGGGTGTTGTTTCAAACTCAGATAAAATGTTGTGAGTTTGTCATGTATAGTACACTCTGCTTTTCATTATGTATTCACTCTTGATCCCTTTCTGGAGAGATTAAATTTTTGGCAAACATAAAAAAATAGAAACAGAGAGAAGGAAAATAACTACTGACTAAGGAATAAGGGGGAGGGGAGCATATGCAGCATCTTTACATTTTTTCCATTCTTTCATTAGCAGGCTGGTGAAAAACCTCTATAGGGTCCCCTACTGCTATGTAAATCATTAGTATTTCATGGGAGAACTTGATTGCCTTATCTTCCTTATCGTATTTACTTCATGTTTTCAGATGAAAATGTTGTCTCAGTCCTTCTAGGACTAGCTCTTAATGATCACCAGAAGAAGAGAATGAGTAAGGGAGACCATATCGAGTATTTCAGCACCTGAAGTGAGCCTACAAAATAGCTGGAAAGAGATTTTTTGCACTGGGATCAAGTGATACGACAAGAGTGAATGGCTTGAAGCTGAAGGAGGCTAGGTTTTGATTAGGTATCAGAAAGAAATTCTTTAGAGTGAGGGTGGTAAGGCACTGAAACAGGTTGCCCAGAGAAGCTGTGGATGCCCCATCCCTGGCAGTGTCAAGGCCAGGCTGGATGGAGCTTTGAGCAGCCTGGTCTAGTGGAAGGTGCTCCTGCCCATGGCACGAGGGTTAGAACTGGATGATCTTTAAGATCCCTTTCGACCCAAACCATTCAATGATTCTATAAAAAGGCAACTAATATAGGCTGAAGGTGAAAAATATGATCTCATTATGACCCAAATTATTTTGGGACACTGTGACATTAATTTACCCTTTCAAAAAAACGTCTGGTCCTGAGTCCACACTTGTACCAATTTTTATCACAGTTCGGTCCCCTGTTTTGGGCATGTAAGAGAACAGAGCAAAGACATTTGGATTTTGAAGCCATGTGGTTTCATTGTTGTACATAGATAAACAGCATACCAAGAAAAGCAAATATATCCTAAAAAGAGAAACTGAAGTAACTTGAAAGTGAGAGGGACAGTTTCTGTACAAGAAGAAATTAAAAAAGCTCAAGCTAATTAGCAAAGAATTTAAAAGAAACAGAGTGATAAACAAAAAAAACCTCTGAAATATGGGCAATCCAGTGTTCCTATTAAACACATCCGATAAAGCTGTCTGACATGAACACAAAATTGTAAAAGAGAAAAAGGAGAAAGATTTCCAAACTCAGTGGGTTAAGATGTAAGTGACTCATCCTGAAATGCTGATCATGCAAACTCCCGGTGCCAAATTATGATCATCCACTCCCTGGGGACAGCTAATCTTCATTTGCTAGGTTGCAAGTAGTTGAGGAAAAAGTCACCTCCAATCCAGTATAAAGACCCCCTCCAAACTCCAAATCGCTGATTTGGTCAAGCATGGAAACCTCCCCACTTCTCAGCTGGGTCTAACTGAGCTACAATAGAGTTAAAGCATGTCAGCACACTTCCACTGACAACTTGAAATTAACATCCTTTGGCCAATTTATTTTTCTTTCTTGAGCCAAAGATTATTTTCCTAGAAAGCTCTCTGACTGTGCTCTCTGTACTGCTCCCTGCAAAACAACACTTCCAAACTACATCTCACTTGAAAATTGTCAAGAGGACTGAACACAAGGAACAGGACAGTGCTTCTACATGGGGAGATTCAACACCTGAGAGCACTTCATGAGGCAGCTCTGGGGTGTTCTCTGCACTCACACAGCATGCGCTTGCTGAGAGTTAGGAGTAAAATCCTAGCATTAACAAAGTCAGCAGGAACTTTGCCAGTGAGCCAGAATTTCATCCTAGATTCTGCTTCCCTCTGTGAACAAAAAGCAAAATATTTAATCCCCAAAATGTGTAATAAGCAAGAGAGTGTAAAAAAAGTCTCTGTCATGTTGAATGCAATTTCTTGAAGCCCAAAAAGTGGACTTCCTTCACCAAAGAAAGGATTTTAATATTGTGGGTCACAGTTCTCTTTTATAGCTGTTTGTATAGCTGTCTCTCAGTTGTTCCTAGATAACTTCCATGTAAAAAGGATGAAGTTGTCCCTTTGTGCTTGGTTGGAACAGGAAGTCCTGGTCACAATTATGCTCTTAGGTGAACTTAAAACCATGGTGAAGCTGAATAAACATTCTGATGATGAAAAAGAAAAGAAACAACTACAATATTACAAAGATCTGTTCACAACATTTGTTGAAAAATAATTGGCTGTTCCCTTCCTACTTTGATATCTATGTTTTGATTTGAGGAATTGCACAATGACAATTGTACATGACAATTTTTAACTATAATTTGAACTCAGAAACATGGTTCTGCTCATTTTCATTGCAGGCAGAATTGTAGACCTCAATCATTTAAATGGAGTAGTTTTTTTCTTGACAGTCTGCTCAACAAATGTCTTAGGAGACAAACCTAATCACTCAAATGCCAATGACCTCATCTCTGAAAGTAGTCTGAAATTATTATTAATGGCAACAGATAGCAAGGATTTGTGATTTAAATACAAAGAAAACATAATACACAGCGATACACCGTATTAATTATTTTCCCATTCTGTGTGGAAATCCGTGGGTAAACTGGATGTTTTTAGAACCACTTAAATTTACAGCCCTGTCACAAAGAAAATATGAAAAAAAAATGTGGGAAGTAGGAGTGCTCGTTCTCTGACAGCATCAGCAGACAGATTGTGAGATAGAAGATGTGGGCTAATTGTGGAGTCCATAAAGATGTGGTTTTTACCTGGTAGCCTAAAGACTGTGCTAATGATCATTGTAAAACACTCAGGCAATCCAAACCTGTGTTTTCATTCTTCATTTGCCATCATGATCTTTAATCTTTCCCAGCTCATTTTTATTGCCAGTAACAGGGAAGCTCTCCTAAGTTGCAAAAGAGCACAAGAGAACCTCAGCAGAGTATTGCTCTGGGTATTAAATGCCAGCAGCAGCCCTCAGTACTTCACTGCTTGTGTTCGGTCTGTTGCAGGTTTGGTTGTTTTTTAATGACGTACCACCCAAGCTCATATTATGCATATTTCTCAATGGTAAAAAAAGTACTTTAAGCAAAACATACACACCCTTGTCACTCACTACCTTTCTAGGAACTCCCTGAGTCAGGGCTGCTGCCCCTAATGCCAGGACAGCTGTGGTGTGACCAGACCTGCAGCCAGCTGCTACCAACTGTACAGCCGAAGTGACAAACACAGGGTAGAGATGTGAACACAAATCCAGTGCAAACAGGTGAAAGTTCACTGTTTTAACCACTCCCTTCTGCAACAGCTTCTTTACACAAATGCAGTTACATGAAGAGATAGCAAATGAAACACAAGGATGTGCAATTTGAAGAGAGTTGCATGGCAACACAGCTACATTTTGAAGCAATAAAACATGGCAATTTGTTTTCCAGTCTTGGCATCTTATTTTTCATTTATATATGTTTACTGTGGATTCACATTAGTGATATTCAGATTGCTATTTCACACAAACAAATCTACAGTGATTCTTAGGCTTCTCAAAAAGATGGCCAGTACGACCTTCTTTTGGCAATGATCAGTTAAAAATTAGCCTTTCCACCTCAAATATTATTTAACTCTCCAGTAGCCCCCTGCTTCTCTTTGTTTGCCTAGTTGAAGATCAAAGGCTTTTACTTCCAGAATGGCAGCAAGCAAGAAAGAAGAAAACCTTGACTCAAGCAATTTCTCCCTCTGATAAAAGCACTGGGAAGCCAAGGGATGAAATCCAACATGTCCAGTCCATCTGTGCAGCTGCATTCCACAGCTGCTCGTGCAAGTCCCAGAGTGGATTAGCAGATGTAGGCTGCTACCCTCCAACACACAGGTCCTGTCCTCATGGGTCACTCAGCCTCGCACCGCTCACACCACTTGCGCGTGCGGTGCCTGTCTCAAATCCCACAGCAGCCAGCAGGGCACACAGGAGTCCTGTGCTCCCCTTCTCTTTCATGTAGTCAGACCTACAGCATTTTCAGGTTTAGAGACTTTCTGTAGGACCCCCCACTACGTCCACTGCCCCAAACCTGGCAGAAAGCTTAATAAAACAACTCAACAGCCCTTCTTCCTGCATGCTTTTACAGCAGAATGACTGAAAGACCCTCGTCTTTTAGCTCCCACTTTTTTCACTACATACAGTGCGATGAAAACATATGAGCTCATTGGAACTTACAGAGAGATGTGGCAAACTTTATATATTTATTTAGGCTCTGAAATCATTTGGACTCTAGACTCTCTCTCTCTCTCTAAGAATATGATTTTTTTTTTTAATCTCAACAGCCACCTGTGAGAATTTTCTGTGTGTATATTGTAATTGGTGCCTACCACACATGCAAGTACTTTCTCAGATGCAGTGGGTATTAATTAGAAAGTTTACACAGAAAATTGCCAGTCTACCCTCTAGAGAGAAATACCTTAATGGGAAGCACAGTTCTGTATGTCATTCTTTTGCAAATAAACGGAGGGTTAATACATCAAGCTGCTTGTCCAACAATCCACCGCAACTCAAAGTAAAACTGTGTAATGTTTCATAGTAAATTTACTCTCATATATCCAAACCTCCAAACATGTGAGTCACACTTCTGAAGAGCTCAGTATTACAAGGTCTGGCTTAATCCAGGCATCACCAGACATATTCCCAAGAAACCTCATTGCCAGAAATACTTTTCTTATGAAAATTCAAGTCAGTGTTTTACTTAGCAGTTTATATTCCTGGGTGTCTATGCAGTGCAAACACAAAGTGCTATCATTTGAAGCTTTGCCACTGCTAGTAGTCAACTTTTTTCTTCTAAAGGTTGTCTGCACTTCCTTTCATGTTTGGCATTGGGCTTTTAGACAAGAAATAAAGAAAATTGGTATGCTGTCAGATTTAATAACAATAAGCTTCTCTGATATGCTATTGTTTGTTTTGCTTTTGGAAACGTTAAATATCACAGCTATAGATCTTAAAATATTCAATGCTTTTCTAACCTACTGCAAGACATATTTTAATTGGCAACAGCTTATCTTAGAAGTGGTCACAAAAAGGACCAAACTCTAGCTCCATGTCACCCTGACAATTGGTCAGAAGTCTGAAAAGGAGCGTGTCTGACCTCTATCATTTTAAATATGATCAGAACAAATTGTATTTTCATAGAAATACAAAATGTGAATGTATTTGTTTTGTGGTGTTTCATTCCTCTTATATACAGAAGAAAATCTACATTTTGCTTTTCTTTGTTACTAACCACTAAAGGTTTCCATCAAAAGAAAATATGTTCTTAATTTCTTTAAAAGTTTTCAAAGAAAATACTATTTTCTAAGTAGCTTTAGCAGAAAGATGTGGCAGCATGACATAAAAGAAAACACATAGAAGCTCCTTCTTTCTGCAGAATAAAGAATAAGAACAGTAGTTCTTTATTCTCAGAAGAAGAAAGCTCAATTTAAGATTCTTTCTCTTGATACAGATTAACAGATATCACTGACAGATAGGAAGATGTGCAAAACCAGTTCATTCTCAGTTTGATTAACATACCTCAAACACCTCAAACCCCATCCCAGGGCACCTGCAGATGCATTCATACATGGAGGCACCTGAGCTGAAGACGGGATTCTGCGCACAGAAAGCAAGCAAGGGGCTACCCTGGGGCACCCATCTTTTGCTGCCTCTAGGATATTCATTTTCACAGACCTGTGATAGACTATTTATCTTTTCAGGTATAGAGAAAGGACTAAAGATGTTGAGAGGTTTAAGGTTACTATCATCTCCATTCATGTATGAAACAAAGTACTGTGTACTTTGGATCAACATTCTTGTGAAAAATGCCCTGTCTCTGTTTTCAGCCAAGAAGTTCAAGAGGTGCTACATTTAATAATAAAGGAATGTCTAATTCCAAGGCCTCTGGGCAGGCTGCTTTTCTATCTGAGACTTTACTAAGTTGTTTTTAGTTTGTTTAAACTCCTAGAAGGCTTTCTGCTAATACTAAATTTAAATAATGTAAATATTCTTTTCTAAAACACAATCAAGATGGATGTTTTAAAATTGTTATGCATAAAACATTGGGACAGAACTCAAATACAAAGCAAGTTTAACACAGTCATTCCTTTCCACAAAATTTATCAACAACAGCATTTTTGGGGAAGTTTTCATATTTTTCAAGGAGTGCTTTCCAGGAAGGGTCTTTTCCATTCAACTCTTGAACAGGTCCATCACATAACAGATGGCTTTTGTACTTCTTATATGTAACATCCACTTGGATTTGACCTTAGATGAACACCAGTTACTGAGACTGGACAGGCTTCCCAAGCTTTCTGTCAATGGAACTGCTGCAAAAATGGGCAACACCCTGCATCTCAGTGATAGCCAAGTAGTTCAGTGCTGCATTATTGAAGGCGGTGCACGAGGAAAAATGTAAGTGATAAACTCACCTGTGAGGCAAGAGAGCTAGGTAGCTCTATTATGCCAGAATCAGCAGAAAGTGAGCTCCATTTACTCCTGCTTTCTCTCAGCTCACTGTCAGCTGCCATGTTCTGCCTCCACTGTAGAAAAAGGCTGAGTATACTGTGAAACAACTGCCTCCTCTCCAGGCTGTGATGCTGACACCATGAACCGTAACCATGTGAACCACATCAGTTCCCTCCATATTATTCTAATTTTTTGAGAGGATCACTATTCCAGAATTCATTTGCCCATGATCTTCAGACACTCCTGGTGCTGGGTTATGGCACCAGGCAGGACATACTCAATTGACTAAACAGAAAAACAAGGGGTAGGAGGCAGAAACTGGAACCAGTGAACACATTCCACTATTACACCCCTTCTCATTTGTGAATTCCTAGCATAGAGCAAGCTAAAAGCCATAGCAGTCTGGAATAGGAGGCCCACACTGGGGAACCTCCAAGCATCTTGAGCTCTCATCTACCAGAAGATTGGGGTGAAGTATACTTACGTTTATTTTGGGCTCTGGCATGATGAGAAGCATATCAAGAACTTTGTACCCTGACTCATCATCTGGTTACTTTATTTCAAATTTTACCATGTATACAGGATTTAAGGGAACAAGGCTACTGAATGGAAAAAGTAGGCTGCCAGTAAATTCTACAGTAAATTCTTCATTGCATTATGGCAGTTGGGTCTTCAGACATGAAGTTAAAATGATGGGCTTAATCTTCTTTGCCATCTAAGGCTCTTGTTCACTAATTTAACAAAGGGATTGTAAATGGAGTGCAATTGTAATTTGATCCAATATGCAGATGTATTGTAATGACATGCACATGCAAATTAAGGAAAAATAATATGCATCTTAATGCCAAGAAAACTGTCAGTAAATGTGTAAAGGGTAATTTTTGAAATTAAAAAGGACAGAAATTCTATTGTCAGTTTAAAAATGCATATAAAGATTAATTATCTGAGGTTTAGAGGGAAATATTTAGGTTAGACATTTGGAAATAATTTCTATTCCTAAGGTAAAGTATTTGCCAAGAGATGTGACCAAGACAGCATCACTATATGTGTTCAAGAGTAGACAAGATGAAAACCATATGTATGTTATGCAGAAGGAAGTCCTGCAACAGGCCAGGGATAAAGTACATGAATTAAGAGACTCTATCCAACTCATTGGACATAAATCTTGAAGGAACTAGCCCTGCAATCCTTACTCACAGACATGTATGATTTCAGTGGGACCACATAAATAAGCCAGGGCAAATGACTCAAGAACAAAATGTCCTTAAAGATTTAGAATGGTCTGTAAGAAACCACACTGAAAACAGTAAAAAAAAAGAAAAAAATAGGTAAACAGGTTGAGAATTTTTTTTTTAATCAGAAATGCTATTGAATTGGAGAGGAAACTTAACTCACTCTTTCCATTTCCATACAAAAGGCTTTCAGTATTAAGCAGGACTTTGGAAAACTTGAAGTAGGTTTGCTGGGATTTTTTGACTTTGTCTTACCCATCACTTACTGCATATTCAGAGAATATTTTTAAGATCACCTTGACAGCAAAAATAATTTTATCAAGACTTTCAAATTTAGAAGTGAAATAATAAGGCAGTCATTTGCACTTGTGAGCACTAACTGGGTTATACCTTGCTTCTCTGGCCTGATTTTGGAAGTTACCTGCTAATTTCCTGGGACAGCAAGTATCCAAATACATCACCTCAGTAAAGAGAGTCATTCCTGGGCCACACAGAAAGGACATATTTCCAGCATGACACGTATGGGCTCCTTCACAGGAATACAGGAGCTTCTTTTGGAACACAATCACTTTTTTTCTACAACAATAGGTCGTTTCTTTTGTTTAGTCTATTATGGTATTTTATGTGGATTTACTAGAAATTAATATGCTGAAATTATCCATTCTCTTCCAGCTCCTCTGCCATCAACTCATGAGAAACATGAAATAACTCCTGGGTAGCTAAACTAACTCATTTCAGGCTAGTCTGGAGATCTTTTACTACTTTGCGTTCTACAAAGTGAGTCAAAGTGACGAAGTTCAACCAGGGGCAGATTTTCCCAAATATAAAAGTGCAGTTACATATCACTGAACAACAACAACAAAAAAATTTAAACTGTGACTGAACATCTTCAGGACATTAGCAGATTAGCAGGCTCAAGTTTAGCTAGAGCACTTTTTGCACTTAAAATCTTCAGACAGCATTCCACAAACATGTTTTTGAGTATGCAATCCTGCCCCCTCTATTATAGCTCAGACATGCTACTGCCAGTCCACTAATACTGGGCTCAGGATTGTCTTTTCTTACGGCTCCACAACAAGTTATTCAGATCACCTCAGAGAACTCTTAAATAAAACAGATTTCCCATTTTGCATGGGAATGCCATGGAGGATGGTGTTGAGTGCTCATCGAGGCCCACTTATATCAGTTACTGCTTCCGCATGCAAAGATGTAAAGAGCATGTCTGTATGTAAGCACCTGCTCAATCAGCTTTTGCACAAACACAGTGATGTGAGATACAACAAAGACCATACAGACTTTGAAGAAACTGGCCTCAAGCCAGAATGACTGGAGGAAAGGTTTAAAATAATTTCTGATCCTCATAGGAACAGATATTTCATGAATGAATGTTTTAGAAGCCTAAAGATAACGGTTGAGAACACTAAAAGACATTGTATGAGACATTCTATGAGACTCTGAGACTCAAATTTCAGTTGGCAACATCTTGCAAATATCTACTGGCCTACCAAGTAGCTGAGATGTTCCAAAAAGGCAACACGGGTCTCTATAGTACAGAATTAGCATTCAGAAAAGGGGATTTCTTTGTTCACATGCTTCCACTGGATCTACAGATGTACATACTCTTCACACTATACAGCTGCTGGCAACTCTACACCTCAGTTTTTCTGAATCATGAATCCTTTGTCAGGCCAAAAGAATGGTGTCATCTTTCTGCAAAAGCCCTCAGCTTTTGAAGCATAAGCAAAGACTTTCTTAGAATGAGGAAGATAGAGGTCCAAATTAAAATAAGGATGCATTAATTCTGCATTATAGGCCTGGAAGTTCTTGTTTTCTTTCATTTTCCTTCATGTATACAATGACTAGATTTGTACATCAGTTGAAGGCATCAGCAACTCCAGAACCAGAACCAAAAGGAGGACTGCTTTAAAGTCTAATACATTGGGTGCCAATGTCCCAACAGAAAGACTTACCACAGTGTAAGTGGCATAAGACACACCAGTTTCTATCACTGGGGACTGACAATGCCTCCCACCATGTTTGACTCCCCAGCTGTCTGCTTTCATGGGAGGCTGCATACAACAGGCTTGGCAGTACTCAAACCCACCTCTCCCAAAGAAAATTAAAAAACTTCCCAGCTCTGTTTATCTGAACTTCTCCTGCCTAACCCATGTGCATTCAAAGCTGTTCTTCCAGACCTCTCATCCAAAGTCCTACAGTACATAAACCTTCTAGACAATAAGAGCAGAGAGCCATACTGCCCAAGGAGTGTGAACTATCTCTAACTGCACTGAACATGTGAGAAGCAGACTGTATCAGCAAGAGGAACAGAATGTGTCAAGTAGAAAAGCCCCAGAAAAGGTTGGGTGTTGAGAACTGGAATCACAAGAACCAAACCATGCAGCCAAACCCCGAAGGGGTTTTACTTCCACCAGGGAGGTGAAAATAAAAGAAAATGGAACTGCACAGTAGTGAGGATGTGATACAATAATTAATGAGAAGAACAGCTCCTAACAGAATTAGGAAAAAAACCCCCACAATTTACTATGACAGTGAACAGAGAAAAGATGAAAAAATATCTAGTGCTTCAAGGTTGCTTAGCTTTTCTCTATTTCAACACACTTACAAAAGCTTTCCACAATCTACTGCATCTGTAAGCAATTCCAGCTCTCGCACATGTGACATCCGTTTTAGTCATTGTTAGGAAAAATGGGATAGGCCATTTTCTTCACTACCCCAGCACTTTTCCATAGTATTCAGGAAAGGAGCACACACTCCGCAAGGTTCTTTCAAGTACAAATGCACACTGTCTGTTGGTAATGACAATGTGTTCATTGTCTTGTTTATGAAAATAAGCATTGAGAAAGATAACATCTTTTTTATACAGCCGCAGCAACTTCATATCCCTGTAAGATACAACAGATCTGCGCCACACACTGAAATCATTCAAAGACCAAAGAATGAACAAAGCAAACTCAGTTACTGATAAAGGTGTTTGCAGTCTTGGTACGACTTGCAGCACCATGTCATCTTCAAGGCCTCCCTTACGAAAATCCTTCTGTAGTCAGAGAGGTAAGAAGTTCCATAGATGGTGCCATGACCACAACGCAGATGGCAGAGCACACCATGTGTGATGTTGCTCACTGAGCATTTTTTGATCTGTAGTTACATGGGACACACACAGACTTACACAATTTTAAAAGAGAATTGGTGGCAGAGGGATGGCTGCCACTTGGCGATTCAAGCTCAAGTTGCACGCTGGATCATTACTTACATAGCTTGAGGTGCTGGTCTGAATTCTGCAGCATGAAGTCACAAAGTACTTTCAGACTGGAAAACCAAATGTAAAAGAAAGCCTTCAGTCCTTGCACTTGAGCCTACTGATGGGGCTGAACAGGAACACAGGTACATCCTGTGGCTGGTTGCTACTGGCAAAAGCTATAGTAAGAAAGGCAAGGAAAAGAACAGCATGCCAGCTGTAAAGAGCATGACTTCAACCTTGATTTTGTATCTATGTTGCAGCAAAGCTACAGCAGAACACTCACCAATATAGATAAAATCTTGGCAGTTTACGTATATGAGTTCATTAAAATAGATTTAATCCAGGAAGCTTGCTTTCTATTTACAAGGGTTTTTTACTGAACTGCACTTACAAAACCCTTGGGAATATGACAGGGTGCTGGCTTCACTTAAGCAAACTGCAGGAGCACATTTCTAAAACACACAAGCCAAGGAAGGGTATGGTACGCTGCCATTCCCTCAGACATTACAACAAAGTTTATTTATGCAGAATCAAAGGAAACATCAGTGGAGAGCACAGCAATGAAAATGATGACTGAGCTTGACTTCTGACCGCTCTGGTTTTTCTGTCTCTGACCTTTCCACTTAACCAGACTTCAAACTCAGCCTATGGTCTTCATCCTGCAATATTCTGAGAGCACTCAGAATTCTGAGGTGCTGCTGGGATGGGCTGAACAGATTACATGATGAAATCCAGATTTAGGTAACATCTGTGATAGAAACATGTCCAAATTGTTAGTCATTAGTTGCTACAAAGGAGGAGCTGTTATTACTGACATCCCCTCTTTATGTCAAACTGATGGTGTCCTGTTTCTCAAACCTATTAACTGTCTTCTGTCATATGAGAAACTATGACTTTAAGTATTTATTATGAGGTTGACACAACTTGTCTGTACTTTCAAAACAGTCTGAATACCTTAATTACAACGTGAAAAAAAAATGCTGGACAACCTATGTTTAATATTAGAGGCCCATATTATGCACGCATGCAAAGGTGGAACACAAAAGTAGCAAACACTGCTTTAGCCAGTAGTGCTAAGTATGAGATCACAGTGAATGTGTAACTTCTATCATACCTGCAGGAACAGATATTTCCTATAAGTATTTTCCAATAAGGGGAAAATGTGTCTGCCACATACTTTTTTTGAGCACATTGAAATCCTACATACTAGAGAAACATTAAAAAGCAGCACTGTATTTGATGGAAAGATAAAGGTATTAGGTGTACACAAACAATATGCAATGAGTAAAACACACGAAGAGGAGACAGTGCATCAGATGACTTACTTTGCAAACACGGTGTTATCATATTGCTTCCATACATACTATGTGTGAAATAAATTAGGAATGGTCAATGGGTACATTTTTACCCACATCAGGGTGATGACTTTCACAGTACTCCACGAAAACTGTGGGGCTAATGATCAGCACTTAAACACTTTGGTTCACATGTGATCCCATACTATTCTCAGGCCAACAAGCAGTTAACTCATCACATACTTCATTGGGACTACACATGGAAATGAAAATTGAACAGGACAAGAGGTTCAGAGTTCAGTATTTAGCTTTTGCTTGTTGAAGTTAATGCAGCTTGAAAAATGTAAGGACAGAACATTTTAAGCATAACAGATAAAAAAAATTTATTTAGTTAACTAAACCATTACAATTTGTTTATGAAATCAGATCACTGATTTACAGTTTGTTTTACTCTGAAATAAACAGTTCACTTACCATATATTCCATGTTGGAAGCAGGTGGGAAGACTTTGCCTCTGACTTGATTATGATAATCAAGAATGGCAATCATGTCATTCTGAGAAATGTAGCGCTTCCGCCTGGCTTTGGGAATTTTTGCAGAATCCAGATGAGCTGCCAAAGCCGTCTTGATGTCAGTGAAATTATTGTCTGACAGGAATAGGTCAGTGGAGTTGGATAACACTAATGCACTTGTTTCACAGAGAACGGAAAATAAGAGAGTACAACTGATTGCAGCAATTACTGTCATTTTGGGGCCAAAGGAGACAGATAGGCCACAGAGGTACTCTGCTTTAAGTCAGGGCAGCAGAAAGCAAATCTGTAGAAGAGAAGATACCAAAGATGTGATTCTGTACATTTGGATAGCAAGACAAAGTGAACTAGCAGGCTGTGACCAGAAAAATCATTCTGTCAGTGCAATCATAAAAACAATCCAGGCAGAACACGTGTTGCTGAGCGATTTTCAGTAACTGTATTAAGTGATGATGGTCTTACTACAACACACCAAATGAAGTATCATTATACCACTGATTACATGGTCAGAGCTAGCAGTATTCTTGAAATAGTGACAGTGCTATCACACCCGATCAGTCCATAAACCTCACTATAAATCTTAAATGGGGAGACTGCAAGAAACCTCACATCATGTTTTCCACTGAAAATCAAAAATACATCCTAGGCTATGCATCCCATAGGCATGGACTGTTTTGACACACTGTGGCAGAGATAAACCAGTAGGCAAAAGAAAACATATACAGCATGGAAGCAGGACAGCTTAGAAATAGCATTCAAATCTTAAGTTCACCAAATGTGATGAGCATTGATAGAACTGCATGCAAAGCAAACTTATAGAACTGAATGGCTTACCTCTGGATAATACCAAGAAAAAAAGAACACAGTCTATTGTTCTCCCAGTATATATAGCACTCTCCTATGTGATGATATGAACCTTTGTGAAGAAAGTGTCTCTTATTACAACCCCACAAAGAACAAAACGGTGCTGGTTGTGAAGCTTCTGGCCAGAGGAGCCGCTGACAGCCTTTATATGTCACAGCCTGTGCGAGCCGGTCCGGGCAGTGTCCCGGCGGGTCCCGCTCAGCCGAGGCGGCGGGAGGGGCTGTGCAGAGCGCACGGCAGCTATTGGGTGGCACCCCGGAGGGTGGGCGCTTTGGGGACTCAGTCACACCCCCGGCTGATGCAGCACAAAGAGGCAGCGTGCAAGACCCTCTATTCGGCGTTTCCTATGCTTTTTTTTTTTTTTTTTTTTTTTTTTTTTTTTTTCCCCCGCCGTGGCTAGTTTTTTTCCCTCATTTCCCGAGCATCGTGCTGGCTCGGGAGCCCTGTTCCACGCAGCTCCGCGAGCCCCCACGGCGCAGCGTGGAGCGCAGAGTTTGCGAACTTGA